>BJCM01176622.1:0-18152 GCA_018326385.1 Flaveria bidentis
CTTTTAATTGTATAACTTATACACTCCTTTTATTATTTGATGTCACATTAACTAACTTAAATAACATAAAAAATAATATACTTGAACAAAATATCCTAATAAGTTGTTCCATCACATATGCAACTTATTTAGAAAACCCATTTTCTAAATTGGTGTAGATATTTGATTGAATGATCATATCATCAATTAAATACCAATTGGTGTTTGCTAAGCTTGTTATTGGGTATAACCCGACTTGGATCACAACGTACTAACCGCATCAATATTCTACGTGTCTTGGGCATAAAGAATCCTACAATTTATGATGTATGATCGCATGAAAGTAAAGAACGGTTTTAACAAAAGAAAAGTATGTTTTATTATAAAACTAGAACTCACTCAGGAACGTTGACTTTTATGTGTTTCCAGTTGGCAGGTAATGATTGCTGAGGTTGGCACGGGTGGCTACTCAGCTTTTTTGGATGGCATCTATTTATAATGCTTTTGTGATGTAATGCAACAATGTATTTTGTAACTGGTTAACGATGTATTATTTTGAAAAAGATTTTATAATGAAATGAAAGGTCATTTTTGAATGTTTCCTCTGCAATGTTTACGTTAGATAAACGAAAATGTACATTTTATGTGCGATGATTGACCAGCTGTAAGCGTCCCGGGAACGGGGGCCTTACACCACCATTGAAGCATAACTTCGATCCCAACCTACATTCTCCATTATGCTCCCTTCAACATTTGTCACACTTCTTCGACCCCGCACCAGATGTGACCACACGACGGTCATCTACCCGTGCCTTGTTGTTACTCATCGAGACACCACCTCGACCAAACCTTTTTCCACTCCAATTCCGGTCACCACTACCTTTCTTGCTACCTTCGGCCACCACCACAGTTCTCTCATCATACAACCTCCCTGCCAAATCAACCGCCGACTTAAACGTGCTCGGTCGGGCGGCGATCATGTGCCTGCGGATGTCTGCTGGCAAGCCTTGATTATACCTCTTGATCTTTCATGACAGAGGCGTCACCTAATCCGGCACCAACCGTGCCATTTCATTGAATTTGGTGGTGTATTGTTGATATGTCATTGTTCCCGCCTCCAACTGCAGGAATTACCTTTCTACCTTATCCATTTCCCTGTGAGGATAGAAATCCTCAGTCACCAACTTTTTCAATTCAGACCACCTCATTCTCCTAATTGCCCGAATACCCTCGGCTTGGACTATATTGTCCCTCCAACATAGAGCCGAGTCCACAAACGAGTGGGCAACAAATTTCACCTTCTGGTCTTCTCGGCACTCGCTGATATTCATAACAACTTCCATTTCCCTCACCCATCAGTGAGCAACAACAGTAGTACCATTACCATCAAAAGTAGGGGGCATACACCTTTGAATTGCCCCGTAGTTACAACCTCGTGCCGCCTCCGGCACAGGCTCTTCTTCTTCCTCCTCTTCATCATCGGAGAGAACCGTTTCAGTCTAGGGCTGTCTCCTTTCGGCCGTAGGTCTACTCCTTTCCTTCCTATCCCCCTCCCGTACAGCTTTTGTCACTTCAGTTACCACAGACGGTAAGATCGTCTGCATGACCTGATGCACCTCCTCAACTACAGCCTCTTTCACTGAGGCCCTTAGTTAGCACTCTTATCACCGCCCTCCGGATGAGGGGTCTCTGGTTCATCATGAACCACCTTTTCGGCTCTAGGCCTTCCTCTCGTAGCTCGTGGTTTAGCACCATGACCTCCATCACGTGAAGCTTTAGATGATCTTCCACCGGTCATCCTCTAACACACTGAAAGATTTAAACACCAACATGGTCATTCAAGGGAACAACTCAGTTTATGTCAAGTATAGTAAGTCCCCAATTAAAGTGGCTAGCTGTGATTACCCACTTACTTTAGTCTTCATACCCCGAGCATTACCTATCCTGACTACATCAATATCTAAATCTACAAGCAGCACATAAACCACATAACATGCGCTCGTAATACCGATTAACATTAAGAAAATACCTGATGGCAAGTAGCTACTCAGACTGGCATCCCTTCCCCTTTCGTCCCATTTTAGGTTTAAGTTTAGGTTTATTTTGAAAATTTACCTGTTTCACTTAAAATTTGGCTCTGATACCAACTTGTAAGGCTCCGTTCACGGGACGCTTACAACTAGCCAATCATCAGTCATAAAATATATAATTACATTAACTTGAAATAAACATTGCAGTGGAAGCATTAAACAAAAATGCTTTTGCAAAATAATACAACATTCGTTACACAAATTCATTTGTTCGCATTACAATGCAAAAACATTAAACAAAAGAATGCCATCCAAAAGAACCAAGTAGCCGCCCCGTGCCATCCTCAGCAACTTTACCTGCCAACTGGAAAATGCATAAAAAGTCAGCGTTGCTGAGTGAGTTCTAGTTATAAGTAAAACATACTATACTTTCATTAAAACCATTTTTTACTTTTGCATGTGGTGACACATCATATGTACACATAGATAATATTATTATTATGTTCATTATTCATTCATTAACTTTCATTCATTCATGCTTTCTTACTTTCATTCATACGTTCATCTTTACTTCTTTACATTCCATCCAAAACCATGACCTTTACCCCACCGTCATGCATAAAGCAGGTACTGGGCCGAGGTCTATCATAGACCCCTATCATGGCGTACAGCAGCCTGGCCACAGTACGTAGGGTAAATTCAAGTGTACCATTGTCATGTGATATACCCATCGTCATGCATAAAGCGGATACTGGGCAGAGGTCTATCATAGACCCCCTGTCATGGCGCACAGCAGCTTGACCACAGTATCTAGGGTAAGAGACAAATGTTCTATAAATGGTCGGTCATATAGACGGACCCCAGTGTGCATCCTTTTGGGGTAGCTAACCTGCAGACCATTGAACTAACGCCCTTCATTGGGCGTGTTTCCACATACAAGGCTTGCAAGACTTACTTTACTTTCCTTCATTCATTAATACATGCATTCTTTCATTATGTTCCTTTTTTCATTATCTTCCAATTTACGTTACATAATACTTTCATTTCATTCATTAACATTCAATGTAAAGCCACAGGAAAATAATCATACATAATAGGGAACATCAACATACACAGTCAACATCATCATGCAAGGCATCATACATACATAACATACATCATACATATCATCATGCATAAGCATCAATCATACATCATATCATCATCATAGAATGCCCATCACATCATCTATGACCTCAAAAGTTAGCTTACATGAACCCCCAGGAACCTCCCAAGTCAAAGCCTACATTTCACTTTTCCCCAAAAAGTCAGAAAATTCTGAGTGTTCATCCGCATTTCTTTTTGTTCATCCGCATTTCTTTTTGTTCATCAGCATTTCTTTTTTTTCATCCACATTTCTTTTTGTTCATCCGCATTTGTTCATCCGCATTAACTTTTGTTCATCCGCATTTGTTCATCCGTATTAACATTTGTTCATTGGCATTTCCTTTTTACTCATCCGCATTTCCTTACTCATCCGCATTTCATTACTCATCCTCATTGACTTTTACTCATCCGCATTGACTTTTACTCATCTGCATTTGTCAATGCTTATCTGCATTTGTCACACTTAAGCAGTTATTCTAAAACATAGGCATATGAGCTACTCTTTGGGTGCATGAGCAGCCTAGGGCACACTTAACATCATAATTCAGTCCCCAAACACCATCCATCGTGTTCTAAGCTAAAATCTTACATTCTAAGCCATAGAAACATAACCATAACATCATCATACATCAATATAGCCCAAAACAAACCATACCCGCAACATACACACATTCATACATACGGGTATGAAACCCTAGTTTTATTTAAACATGCATTCATGCATTTCCAGCCCCAAAAAAGTTAAAACAAGTAAAAGAGGGTTTCTAGAACTCACCTTAGCATCCTTTTCGGATAAGACTTGCTTCAAAGCTCGATTGCTACAAGTTCTCACCTAGAAACCCACTAAAAACACACATAACATACATAAGCACACAACTGAGGATGAAACCAGTCAAGAACATCTTAAATACATGAATTCTTACCTTGAATTAAACTTTTGTGCTTGTTCTTCTTCAAAACCCAAGAGCTTTCTGATCTTTTCGCTTTCTCTCTCTCAAAAATCCGAATTTTGTGGGTATAGAGAGAGTGATGGGCGGCCATCACCTTTTACACCCATTTTTTCAAACCTTTTGTCCTTTTTGACTCTTTTTACCTTTCAACTTGGGTAAAATATATTTTCTTTCTTTTTCTTCGCTTTATTCTTCTTTCTTTGTCTTTTAAAAATAACTGGGTGTTACAATCTAATTCCTAACGTGCCAAGACATGGGGAGGTTAAAAGGCTGGTGTAGATGAATCCTCGTATTTTTGCAGATTGTTGTGCCATTAGACATGATTTCAGTGGGAAGATCACCCATCTGTGGGAAAACATGTACCCACTTGAAAGATGGAACAATATTAGGAGGGTGGATGAGTGAGAAAATAAGAGAGCTGAAGAAACTAGAGCATAACAGACTGATGCTACTAAGAAAAGGAAGAGATATGCAAAAGAAAAGAATTATGATTTCGAAGATGAAGTGAATGAAAGAGCTGAGGAGATAAGAGTTGAGAAAGAGAGAAGGTCGGAAAAGAAAGCTGATATAGAAGAGTCCGAAAGGAGAACCATACAAAGACATCAAGCGTTTACTGAAACTTCAAAGAGGGAAGAAAGAGGTAGTTTAGATGAATATGTGATTCGAAACCTCAACAGCTCTCTTGCTAATGAATTGAGCATGATAAAGACCAAACTCACTAATCAAGAGATGCGGGAAAGTCAAAAGGATGAATTGATAGAAGGAATGAAGAAGATACTGGTAGATCAAAGCTTGCTGATAAAAAAGCTGTTTGAGGAAATTAATGAATTGAAAGCTATTGCCGGCCTGCCCAATCAACTAACTCATTCTAAGTTAGATGATTTAACAGATACTTCTAAATACCCGTTCTTGAACAAGGGTACCACCTCCAGGTCAGGAGAGGGCACATCTGGTGCAACAACTGCTGGTGTGGAAGGTTCTAGAATGAGGAATGAAGATGAAAATAGGGAGAATGAGGAGGAGATTCTGGAAGTTGGGTTTGTGAACATGGGATTTAATATAGACAAAGATCTGGTTGGTGAAGAGGTTGTGAGGGAGAAGTCAGTTGAAAGAGATGCTGCAAAAGGTAAAGGGCAAATTGATAAAGAGGAAGATGATGAATAGCTGGTAGATTATGATTCTGATCCAGAGTTTTACGTGGTTGATGAGAGACCACTGGTATATGTAGCCAAAAAGGGAGAATTAGATGAAGATGTCTTTGAGATGGCTAAAGAAGAATGGTTGGTTAGAGAAAAGGAGCCTGAAGAACTAACTCCCCTTTTCCTAAACTTGGAAGGGTTGAGCAAAAAGGAGGCCGATAAGAGAATTATTAGCTAGTGTTAAAACCCTGGCCCCAATATGTTCATGATCAAGAGGAGAGGGGGTGGAATTTCTTACATGCATAAGAGGAAGGCATTCAAGACCTTGCCGAAATGGGATCTGAGGAGGCTTGCAGCTTTGCCGTTACTGAATCCAATCTATGTGAACGAGCCTCACTTTTGGAGAAAAAGATAAAGAATAGTTTAAATGAAAACTTTGAGTCTTTTGGATATATGAAAGTAGAAAGAAGATGATCAAAGAAAGACAAAGACTGGGACACTGGATAAGGAAGAATTGTTCTAAGGGTAAAACCAACAAAGACTATGAATAGGGTTAGGTTGGCAGATCCCCTTCCCCAACAACTATAGAATTTTGAGAAGTGGTTTTATGATAACAACACGGGGGAGGCGGTGATAAGAGTGAAAATGGTGGAGAATTCAAAGTCTTTGATCCTATGGAGCTTTTTAGCTTTTGTGATGAAGATCTGCTGGTTTTGTGTGAAAATCATATCAAGGCAGGTGCGGGTGATGAGACAAGGAAGGAAGCCAGTTTGTTTACGACTGTGGCAAATAAGATTAGAAGTGTGAGAGCAGAAGTGCAAAGTCTTGCAGAAAGAGTGAGGGACCAAGATGATCTGAATATGGACATACAAGATCTGACCAGACAGTTTGGGCACGCTAGTACTCATCCCGAAAGGGCTAATGAAGCAGGAAGAGACCATGGAGAATCATATGCTAAAACCGATAAGGAGGTTGTTGCAAGTGCTGTAGAAGAAAAATCAAAGGCAACAGGGGAAACTGGAGCTGACAAGATACATCAAGAGGAGTGAAGGTGGTGAGTTCCAACCTAGGGGGAGGAAGATCATACATAGGTTGGACTCACCTTAGATTAGAATTTTTATTTTTTCTTGTAATAGGTCTTATGTTAGTTTTCTTTTGTATGTAATTAGATTTATGTAGTTGTACAGTCCAGCGAAACTATAGTTTCGCTCACAGTCAGTTGTTTTGTTCGCTCAGCGACACTGTTGTTTCTGCCAGGCAAAATTATAGTTTTAGCAGAACAGTTTCTCGCTGACACCAAAACTAAGACTGCTATATATAGTTTTGATCATTATCATTGTTAGCTAATCTTGCAAAACCCTAATTGTTTATCCTTGTTGCAAGTCACCTTTGTAAGTAGTAATTTCATAGAAATATCATTGTGCCTTGGTGTTATTTAATGTATTGATCATCATTGTCTTACTTTGTTTGAATTGTTATTGTTCTTAATCTTCATTGTTCGTCTTGTCTATTTTGTGTATTTGATATTGAACGATTCAACAACTCATTTGTACTGAAAATCGATCAAATGGACCAACATGACCTCAGACGTGACCCCTTTTAATTTGTGATTCACAGAGTTCATCTAGTTATATAGTCCGACACCGACGCAAAAGAAAATAACGAAAACAGAAAACAACTTGAATTAAACAAATTAATACATATTTTTGTGTTTTTGGTTTGAGGTGGATTGAAACCTTTTAGACATCATCTAACCGATTTTTCCTCCTGAATAAAACAACTTCAATTTAATTTTATCATATCTGGAAAGATTCATATGGAATCATACAGGTACATAATAATCATTTGGGACCCTTTTATTTGTACTTTGATACTAGATTCTCATTTTTCTGAGAGTCAATAGCACTTCCAGGAAATAATACTAGAGCTATAAGATGCATACAATGATTTTGACCCTCGAGAGTTGCAGCCACGATGATTGTCGGTATATTTGTCCACTTAAATCCATACAGAGATTTTTGACACACATTGGTGATAAGTTAGGTTATATTATTTCAACTAGCACTTATGGATCCCACACTTATATGGTAATTAACATTCCTAAGGAGATTTTTGAGCGGTCTACGGGTATTTGACAAGAAGAAACTGTTCCATCGCACAACCTCATGTTAGTGCCATAGCATAGTAGAGAGGTGCAAACAATAATGAATTCTAGAATATTTAGGTTATGCTTATCCTCATGTCAGTGCCATCGCACAGCAGAGAGGCACACAACCAATCTCTTGTTAGAGCAAGTTGAACAGATTTTTTCATGTGCTTTGCTCATTTTTATGGTCTTCCGCACACATTTGTGGCGTTTTTTTGCTCGTCACCCCTTATTGGAAATGCGTTGAATGTGTTAACCAGGGATAAGATGAGAACCCACAGCAAGTTGAACAAATTAGTTTGAATTTGATTCATCAATGAGGTCTACTCGTCTATTGTGTTGAATTTACCGACACATCATATTATGAACTAGCAACCTCTAGGCCTACTTTCTCTATGTTACTTCAGTAGTAGACTAGTTTACTATCATTTTTCCTTTATTTTGCTTAGACTTCTCATACTTGTAAGTTGAATATAACAATTTGATTATTTAAATCCTTTTGATGTCCCAAACAATTAGTTCCCTATCTACTATCATTTTTCATAATTTTGAATCAGTATCACAGATTTGATTTCTTTGCTTTCAGCTTATCTGCCCACCCTCATTTTTTTAAGTAATTAAATACTGAAACTAAATAAATACTAAAACTAAACTATTCTCCCCCTAAAATTCTAAAACCGAAAATATTTTTGTGTTTTTGGATTTTTTAAAGATAGGAAAATACAATAATAAAAGAAAATTTTGGCGGACTACGAACTCGACTCTTCTGGAATCACAACACTTTTCTTTTTCACGCCATTTACCTCCAAAAGATATAAAAAACGAGGTTTATCAAAAGCTTTTGTGTAGAGGTTGGCACGTTGAATATCTATATTAATTTTAACAACATCGATTAATTGCTTTTCAAAACAGTCACGTATAAATTGATATTTAATACCGATGTGTTTATTTTTTGGGTGTTGGACCGGATTTTTAGTGACAACTATTGCAATAGAATTATCAAAAAAGATAGGGGTGTTAGAAAATTGCAAACCATAGTCTCGCATTTGCTGTTGAATCCAAATGATTTGTCAACAACAACTTGCAGGAGCAACATATTCAGCTTCATATGTTGATAGAGCAATAGATGTTTGCTTCTTACACTGCCAGGTGACTAAACGTCTTCCAAATAACTGACATCCCACTGATGGTGACTTGTAATTCATCTTGCAACCACCATAGTCCAAGTCACTATACGTTGTAAGCTCAAAGTCATCATCATGAGGATACCACAACCCGAGTGTTGGAGTACCCTTTAGATAATGAAAGATCCTTTTTACCCCAATAAGATAATTCACTTTTGGTTTAGCCTGATATATGGAACAAAGAAACATAGCGTGTATAATATCAGGACGAGAGGCTGTGAGGTACATCAGAGATCCGATCATTCCTTGGTACATGGTAGCATCAACCAGATCACCATTTTCATTGGGTGCCACATCGTGGTTCGTGGCAAGTGGAGTCCCAGCAACAGTTGCATTCTCCAAATCGAACCGACTAAGGATATCTCCTACATATTTGGACTGATGCAGGAAGATTCTATTTGATGTCTGATCCACCTATAACCCAAGTAAGAACTTCATCTCTCCTATGGCACTCATCTCAAACTCAGCTTTCATCACAAAGTTGAATTCTTTACACAATTCTTCATTTTTAGAGCTGAATATGCCATCCACATATATTTGTACCAGTAGTAAATCACCATCTTTCTCTTTGATGATTAACATGCAGTCAATAACCCCTCTGTGAAAACCATGTTTCACCAGATGAGTAGAGAGTTTCTCATACCAGGCTCGAGGGGGTTAATGAAGCCCATAAAGAGCCTTGTCCAATTTATAAACTCTATCCTGATGATAAGGATCCTCAAATCCTTCGGGTTGACTAACGTACACCATTTCACAAATTTCATCATGAAGGAATGCACTTTTCAAAACCAATTGACAAACTTTGATATTCATGTAGGATGTATAGGCTAAGAAGATATGAATTGCTTCCATCCTTGCCACAGGTGAAAACACTTCATTGTAGTCAATGCCTTCGACTTGTCTAAACCCTTGAACGACAAGCCGAGCCTTGTTTCTAATGATAACCCTTTGGTCATCTTTCTTACACTTAAGAACCCATTTAGTGCCAATCACCTTTGCACATTTTCGTCTGTCCACAAGAGTCCATGCTCCTAACTTCTTGAAATGAAGGAGTTCTTCTTGCATAGCACTCACCCATGCCTCATTGTTTAAAGCTTCACTTACATAATTTGGCTCAAATTGAGACACAAAACATCGATAAGCACCATTGTGTAGGTATCCTCTTTCCAAGACTACAGCATAATCAGCTGAGTATAGCTGATTTCATGTCTGAACTCCCGATAGAATATCCCTGATGATGTTGTCCAGGGGATGATGCACATTAACTCGAGTTCCGGGAGTGGTGGGAACAACTATTTCATTATCTAGATTTTGAATCCCAGGTTCAGTTTCTATGGCTGTTAGAGTATGAGGTTCAGAAGTTCTAGTGGCATTCGAATCAGATTCTTATGTACTTTCAGTAGTGAGAACCTATTCCACCTGGTCCATAAGTTTAGTCTCAACTGCTTCATCATTAGAGGAAGACTCACTCACCTCAAGCTCTCCCCCTGAAGGGCTACAAGTATCGTCTAAAGGAACTGAGTATCATACATCATTCGAGTAGATAACGCATCATCATCAGGATGAGAAGGAGGTAGATTGGAGGACTTGAAAAATCCATCATAGTCAAAGAAGAAGGAAAGTCCTTTGCTAGCATGGGGGTGGTGTATCTTTGAACATCAACATAGCACCACACTTCTACCTGACCTGTTGAGTTGTTATAAATTCTCTTGTTTGGTATACTATGTTGATATATTATGTTCCTAGTTTATGTTCTTAATGTAAAAATCTTTCATTCCTTACACATGTGTAATATAATTATTCAATGAAATATGATATGCTTTTGATGTTTATTTGTCTTTGAATATTTCATATTATTATTGTATTTGGTATAATTCATATATATGAACATCTTATATAGGTTTGAGATTGCTATACATGGTCCTAAGTCAATAATGATTAAGAAATGTGTTCAACCTAGTCGGATGGTTATTCATGCTAATGGACCATACTTATGGACCATGAATGTATCATACTTATGGACCAGTCGCAAGACTTAACCAAAAGACTGGATCAGTCGTATGACTTAGACATAAGATTGATTCAGTCGCACGACTGAACCCTCAGTCATGCATATGAATCAACCGCATGAGTCATTCGCACGACTGAACCATAATGGTTCAGTCGTACGAATGAAAACTACAAACCTATAAATACCACATAATTCGTGGAAAAATAAAGACTTCGAATATTATTAAACCCTAGCCGTCCAGAGCATCCTAAACAACCAATCTAACTTCAAAGTTCATTCCTGATCGATTTCAAATCAACTCATAACATTTGTTTCATCGTTAGATTGATCATGTTGTCGCTCTCACTGATTGGATCGCCAATCAAATAGGATTCCGCACTATTTGATCTGGTCTCACCCAGAATCCGTTTGTACTCCGTACAAAAATGGTCCTAACATACTATATCCGAGAAAGATACCTTTTTCTGCCTTCTCACAAAACTTCCCAGTCTAAGTTTTCTTTAACAGCATGCATGGTGCTCCAAATGGTTATAGATACTTCAAGTTAGTTTACGTCACCAGAGCAATTCATAACACATTTTTCCATAATGTTTAACCACTAAGACTCGATTGAGATTGTAGCATGCATTAGCCACTATCTCATTCCAGAATTGAATAGGTAATTTAGAGTCGGCTAACTTTGTCCTTTTTGTCTCTATAAAGCTTCGATTCTTTCTTTCAGCAACCCCATTCATATATGGAGTGTATGCAAAAGTAAATTAATGAACAATTCCTTTCTCTCGACAGAATGCCTCCATCCACTTATTCGTGAACTCTGTTCCGTTGTTTGATTGAATCTTTCTTACTTTCAGCTTGTAGAGTGATTCCAATGTAGTGGCTAAATGCTTGAATGATTTAAATGTATCTGACTTTGCTTTCAGAAACATCACCCAAGAGAATCTTGAGTATTCATCAGTTACTACAACGTAGTATCAATGACCAGCAATGCTCTTTGTGCTGACTGGGTCAAACAGATCCATGTGTAGAAGCTCAAGAGGAATATTGATAGAATTAACTTTCTTTGTTATGTGAGACTTTTTGGTCTATTTCCCTTTCTTACATGCTACGTAGAAATCTAGGAGCTGGAAATTCTTAACTGTAACTCCATTCACCAGATCATTCTGAACCAAATGCTTCATCTTCCTGGGATTAATGTGTCCCATTCTCCTATGAAAGGAGACTATATCCCTCTCTGTTGCCTTTGACAATAAGCGCTGGACAGTAGACTCAATTGTGGAGGCTTTTGATAGATCCAAAACATACAAATCATTATATCTTGAAGCTGACATTAGAATTTTATCCTCCTCGACAACATACTCCTTCTTCAACATGTAGCACTTCTTGTTGTCAAACACAACCTTGAATCCCTTATCACAGATTTGGGAGACAAAAAGCAAGTTGTTTTGCAATTGCTAAACATAGTGGACCTTGTCAAACTTCACTTTCTCGTTTCCGACTTCGCCTTGAGCAGTGATGTAACCTCCTTTATTCCTAGTGAACAATATGTGTCCCCCTTTAATTTGCTTGAAATTGAAAAGGAGAGACGAATTCTCGATCATGTGCCTGGACGCCCCAGTATCAATAATCCAGGTATTAGTGATAACATTTTAGCGGACACCCTGCACATACAAAGGAATTGATTAGTTCAGGTTTGGGACCTAAGCCTTAACTAGCTTGGGTGTCCCTGTGGTATCACACATCATGAACTCAACCCACTATCCTACAGAGGATGAGGGCATATCTTTCTTCTTCTTTTCCTTACTAACAGACACTTTACTTGATTTTTCTTTCAATAAACTAGTTTTGTGGAAGGCCTGTTTGTGGTAAACAGACAACTGGCTTATGGTTTGAACTTTAGGTTCACTAATAATCTTAGGTGTAACCTTAGGAGGACTATTACATCTGATTTTAGAAAAACTTGGTTTTTCATCAAAAAGTTCAATTTTGTTTTTAGGTGTCTGATAATAAGGACAATTTGGAGAGATATGTCCTTGTTTTCCACAACTGTAGCAGGATCTTCCTTCAACAGTTTGAGGAAAATGGTGATGTGGGGTTGAGTTTGGTCGTGGTTTGAAATATGTCCGGTTGGGTGAAGACTCTTTCTTTTTAGATGTTTCACCTTCTTTAACAAACTTAATTGTTTTGACATTTTGAACATCTTTCACTTTCATCTTATTTGAATTTTGATGATTTACACGTTTAAGGTTCATTGGATTAGACCTTTTAGGTTCTGAAGTAGATGTTTGTGAACCTGACTCTAACTTAACCTTTTCAATTTTATCACCCAATTTCTCAACATGTACCTTATCTGTTGATCCCAAAGTAGAATCCTTCTGTTTAGTGAGAGATTTCATAGGTTTACCCATAGAATATGGATCACTAGCCAGAGGGGTAGACACCACATGATCCTTTACTAGGTTATTACTAATTGGTCTACATTTAGTCTTCAAAAGGATTTCATGTGGTGGGGGTCCTACATTATAACCCAGACCTTCCCTGGTATTCCGTTCTTTCACTAGGTTCTGAACAATTTAAGAAGAACTTGCCAAACTGTGTAGTTTTTGTTTTAAAGATTCAACTTCGAATTGCAAAACTACTTTTCCCTTTTAGTTTCCTCCAAATAATTTGAATAGAACTTGATGCCATTTGATCAATTTAAGGCAACAATCTCGATTTCCCTTAGTTGTTTCCCCAACAAATCTATCTTTTCTTTGAAGTTGCACTCATTTTGTTTTAAAACACGATTTTCTTCAGTGTAGAGTTGTAAATCATTTACTAGATTGTCATTATGTTCTAATAACCTTGAAAATTTTAAATCAATGCTTTCTCTAACTTTATCACATTTAGTACATGCATGTTTTCCAAATAATTCATCTTTATATCATACCTGTGTAGAACTAGACGAATCAGCCATCAAAGCAGTGTCAGACTCTTCAGTGAATAGAGATTTTGAATTTATAGCATTGAGCTCTTCTTCAACCAAATGATCAACAACATCCATAGCTTCTTTGATATCTAAAAGTGTATGCTCAGCTATGATGTCTCCTTCACTAGCAGATCCATCATCCAATGTATCAACTAAAGCAATGATTGATTCACCCTGAGAAACAAATCAGAAGGACCAGTCTTGTACTTCATCACCTTGAGCAACCAAAGCCTTAGACTCTTTACATGAAGATGAAGATCCAATCTTATCCTTGTCTTGTCGGTTGAATGTAGGAAAATGATTTCCATTTCCAGTCTTCTTTGGCTTTACGCACTCACGTTTGAAGTGCCCCTTTTCACCACAATTGAAACACGTGACTTTGGTTTTGTCGAATACAAATGTCAAATCTTTAGTAGCAACCAAATTTTATCCCGTCTTTTACACAAACTTCTTGGCTCTTCTAATAGCACTAGCCAAGGACCACATAATATCCATGCATTCTAGCTTTGTTTCATCAACTTGCTCATAGTCCTCGTCAGCAAGATGACAGTTTCCAATCTTACCAGCAACTAATCCATCATAAGAATGAACAACAGCAGCTAGAAGGTCCATGTGCTCTTTAGCAACTTCCACGGTGACATTTCTGAGATTCTCGGTTTTCAACTTGGTAATATTTGCCTTAGGAACTATGTATTGGGTTCCAGATGACCCAGACATTACAATTCCTGATGCACTACTTTGGGAAGGAGCATAAGAAGAAGCAGAAGAGCTAGACACAAATGTTGTTTGTAGCGGTGCACCTGAAGCAATCGGAGTTGGAACTGAATTGTATAGTGAAAGATTCGGAACATAGGATCCTTTCTTTGACTTGTATTTCATACGTAGTTCTTCCTCCCTTAACTTCAAAATGAAATCATTTATGTCTAACGTAGCAAGAGTGTCGTTTTTCTCAGATTAGATACAAATGGATCCTATTTTTCAGGCAGACCATCAGCAAAACTAGAGACTTTATCTTCCATGGATGTGTTCATGTCATGAGTGTGCAACTCACTCCTCAGATGATAGAATCGATCGATGATATCATCCAAGCTCTCATTCCAATTCAAGGAAAAAATATTAAATTCCTTCTTAAGAGCTTTTTCCTTCAGTGCCTTCGGAGTTAAATTTCCTTCGTATCTCTTTTCCAAGGCCTACCATAACTTTTTAGACTGCTTGTTCTCAGAGAACTAATGAAATACGTCCTTAGGTATAGACTGAGTCAACAAGGCATATGCTTTCTTTTTAGCATATGCAGAGTCTTCTGGTATTCACTCATTCCTCCCAAAGTCAATCTAACTCCATTAGCACTGTCTGGTACCGTGTAACCGGTCTCAATGGATGTCCAAAGGTTTGGGTCAACTACATTCAAGTAGATTTCAAACCGCAATTTCCACTGTGGGTAATCATCCAATGTTAACAGCTTTGGCGGTTTGTTGTCGATTCCAATCTTATTTTCTAGAAGTAGAAGATTCTAGACACGGAAGTCCTTTCCAGTAGTGAATGTAGCTAACTAGTCTTCCATTGCTTTATAATTGGTAAACTTAGAACAAGACAGATTCACTCGTGCGAATGAGCTATTCGAATGGATCACTCGTGCGAATGAAGGATACGAATGAATTCAATTGTGCCATTGGAATCGGTCGTGCGAATGAGCAGGACGATTGAAGTCAACCGACTAAAGCTGCTTAACCGTACGAATGAGAGACACGACTGAGTTCAGTCGTGTGAATGAGTGAAGGCTGTTGTGTTTGAAAAATTGAATATTTTGAATACTTTGTCACAAAATACGAATTTTCCATAAACCCTAATCTGCTATTTGATGAACAATCAATACTTTAACACATGCCAATGTCAAAAACACTTTTGAAGAAAAAATTTGACTCTTTTGAATGAAAACATTGATTTTAACACCGAAACCAATTGAATCCACACAAAAATCACGAGGCTAAGATCTGATATCACTTGTTAGGTCCATTTTCATACGGATTACTAACGGATTCTGTGTGAGACTAGATCAAATAGTGCAGAATCCTATTTGATTGGCAATCCAATCAGTGAGAATGACAACCTGATCGATATAACAATGAAACAAACGTTAAGAATTGATTAGAAATCGATCAGGAACGAACTATGAAGTTGGATTGGCTGTTTAGGACACTCTGGATGGCTAGGGTTTGTAAATATTCGAAGTCTCTATTTTTCCAAAAATTATGTGGTATTTATAGGTTTCTAGTTTTCATTCATACGACTGAACCATTAGCATGGTTCAGTCATGCGACTTACTCATGCGGATGATTCATATGCACGACTGAAGGTTAAGTCATGCGACTGAATCAATCTTATATCTCAGTAATATAACTGATCCAGTCTCGTTGTTCAGTCGTTCGATTGGTCCATAAGCATGGTTCATTCATGCGTATGGTCCATAAGTATGGTCCATTAGCATGAATAATCACCCGACTAGGTTGAACATATTTCTTAATCACTATTAACTTAGAACTATGTACAACAACCTCAAACCTATATATGATGTTCATATATATGAATTATACCAAATACAATAATAATATGAAATATTCAAAGACAAATAAACATCAAGAAGCATATTATATTTCATTAAGAATTCACATTACATATGTGTAAGAAATGAAAGACTTTTATATTAAGAACATAAACTAGGTACATGATGTATCAAAAAAGGTTTCAAAGGTTGGTGAATAAAGCAACATGGCCACCATACCATGTTACTTTCACATTTTTGCAAATCGGATATTTAGAGAGAGAGAGAGAGAGAGAAAGAGCTGGAGCATTTGGATTTTTGAAGAGCAAGAGCAGAAGTCTGAATTCAAGGTGGTAAAACTCAATTAACATTCGGGTTTTTTTGAAGAAGTTCATCCGAAAGTTGTCAAGGTGAGTTCTAAAACCCCCTATTTACTTTTTTTAACTAATTTTGGGGCTGAAAATAAATGTTTAAACATTTTTATAAAATGTGAGTGTATACTCGTATATTATATGTGTGTGAATGTGGGTGGGTTTGATTTTGGGTGTTATATGTTGTTATGATGATGTGATGCTCATGTTTTGTTGTTAGAATGTAAGATATGAGCCTAGAACATATTAGATTGATGTTTGGGACTTAATTGGAATGATTATAGTAAGTGTTGACTGCCCATGCGCCCAAATAGTGGCCCATGCGCGTAATGGTTTAAACTGCCTAAGTGTCCCATGCGCCCATAGTTCATGCGCACAAACAATATCCATGCACCTAGAAATAGGTTGAATTTGACTAAGTGTCCAGACGCCCAGCAAGCCCATGTGACTAGGCACTCATGCGCCTGCATAGTGCCCATGCGCCTAGAATGTTACCCAAAAATAACTAAGTGTTGGCCATGCGCCCCATTAGTGCCCATGCGCCTAAAAGTTCCCCATGCGCCTAAGTGTTCCCCATGCACCTTCATAGTGCTCATGCGCCTAAGACTTAGAATTTTTTATGATTTTTGGGAAAACTTTAAAGTGAAGGCTTTGACTTGGGATGTTCCCATGGGATATGTAAGTTGACTTTTTAAGGTCATAGATGATGTAATGGGTGATGTATGATGTGGAATGATGATGATATGTGATTGATGCTTATGCATGATGATGACATATGACGATTATGTATGTTATGTATAGCTATGTTTATGTTTATGTTCCTTAGTATGTACGTTTATTTTCCATGGCTTTACGTGGTATGATTGTGAAAGAAAATGGAAAGTATTTTGTAGCGTAAAGTGGAAGATAATAAAAATAGGAATGTAATGAACGAATCCATGCATTAATGAATGAATGAAAGAAAGAAAGTCTTGCAAACAATGTATGGAGGTTCACACCCAATGAAGGGTGTTAGCTCAACTATGTGTGGGTTAGCTACCCCGGAAGGATGCACACTAGGGTCTAATCTTTGTGATTGACCATACGTATGGGACCCTTGCCATTTGCCTTAGGTACTTGAGTCAGCTTCGTGCACAATGTTTGAGGTCTATGATAGACCTCAGGCCCAGTAACCAGCTTCGTGCATAATGTTCGGGGTATAGCATATGGCGTTGGTCAAGAATGATAGATGAATGATAATGATGAGTGTACTTACCCCAGGCCTTTGGGTCAGCTTCGTGCATAATGTTTGGGGTACAGTACGTGTCATCGGAAGTTAAAGAATGAACAAAAGATAAGTAAGGAAGATTATGAAAGAAAATGAATGATAATGATTACGTACGATAATGAATGAACGAAAGTTAATGAACGAATGATGATGGAAGATTATAATATATTATCTATGTGTATGTATGATGTATGATCATGTACGTAAGTTGTTGGAGCTGTACAAGATAGTCTATATTATCAACACAGTCAAAGTCAACAAAAGTCAGTGTCACGGTCAAAGTCAATGCAAGTCATGCAAAAACAAGCATTTCAAGAAGATATACAATTATTTCTCAATCATCTCGAATCAAGTTCCCAGTTCTCTTTTCAATTTTATTTACTTATACTCTCCCCCTAAATTTTTCTTTTTGCAAACTTATTTTT
>BJCM01176680.1:0-17492 GCA_018326385.1 Flaveria bidentis
TCAGCTGTTGTGACAACCTCTGAAAACTTGATCTTCAGACTTTATCTTCAAACTCTATCTTCAGACTTTGTGTTCAGCTTTTGTCTTCAGACTTTGTCTTCAGACTTTTGTCTTCAGACTTTGTCTTCATACTTTTCTCTTCAGCTGATGTAGACTACTTTAGTTGTTATGATGTCTGTGGGACTTAAAGGTTTTTCTGATCTGGCTCATTGGTTCTTTTGGTCCAACATGATTTCGATGGCGGTGGCTAGAAAGTGCATGAGGCATGGGTGTAGTGCCTACTAGCCTACGTGAAGGATGTGGATATGCCCACACCACAACTTTCTGATGTACCAGTTGTATGTGACTATCCATATGTGTTTCCAGAAGACTTACTAGGTGTGACACCAGACTGTGACATTGAATTTCAGATTGACTTGATACCATGTGCCCAACCTGTTGCTAAGGCACCATATCAGCTAGCTCCGACCGAGATGAAGGAATTGAGGGAGCAACTGCAGGAGTTGCTTGATAAGGGGTTCGTTTGGCCGAGTATCTCTCCTTGGGGTGCTCCGGTCTTATTCGTGAAGAAGAAGGACGGTAGTATGAGGATGTGTATTGACTATCGGGAGCTGAACAAGTTGACAGTGAAGAATCGGTATCCATTGCCAAGGATCAATGACCTGTTTGATCGGCTCCAAGGTGCCAGTTGGTTCTCGAGGATAGATCTTCGATCTGGCTACCATCAGCTGAAGGTTAAGGAGCAAGATATTCCTAAAACAGCTTTTTGCACGTGTTATGGACACTACGAGTTTCTCGTTATGTCTTTTGGTTTGACCAACACGCCAACTGTTTTTATGGAGTTGATGAATCAAGTATGTTGGCCGATGTTGGATAAATTAGTGATTGTGTTTATCGATGATATCTTGATTTATTCGAAGAGTGAGGAGGAGCATGCCCGTCACATTCGAGAGGTGTTAGAGACAATGGAAAAGGAGAAGTTGTATGCCAAGTTCTCCAAGTGTGAATTCTAGCTGCGTGAGGTTCAGTTTTTGGGTCATGTGGTGAATCCTGAAGGGATTATGGTAGACCCGGCAAAGGGGGAGACGGTGATGCAATGGAAGTCACCAAAGACGCCATCCAAGATTCGTAGTTTCTTGGGTTTGGCGGGCTATTACAGAAGATTTATTCAAGACTTCTCTAAGATAGCTTCTCTATTGACTAAGTTGACTCGTAAGGATGTAAAGTTTGTATGGGGTTAAGCTCAAGAGAAGGTGTTTGAGGAATTAAAGGTGAGGTTGACTCAAGCTCTTGTCTTGTTGTTACCCGATGGAATCGAAGATTTGGTGGTTTATTCAAATGCTTCTTACTCAGGGTTAGGATGTGTCTTGAAGCAGTGAGGAAACGTTATAGCCTACGTATCCCGATAGTTGAAATTTCATGAGGTTAATTATCCTACTCATGATTTGGAGCTAGCAGCTGTGATCTTCGCATTAAACATTTGGAGGCACTACCTTTATAGGATGAAGTGCACCATATTCACTTACCACAAGAGCTTGAAGTACTTCTTCATGCAGAAGGACTTGAACATGAGGCATAGGAGATGGTTGGAGCTAATAAAGGATTATGATTACGAGATCCATTACCATTCGGGCAAGGCCAACGTGGTGGCAAATTCCCTTAGCCGAAAGAAGAGACCCGAGCCGATTCGGGTGAAGGCTTACTAGTTAATTATGACCTATGATATGATGAAGTAGGTCAAGGATTTTCAAGATAAGGCATTGAATGAAGATCATCTTAACTCTGAAAGGTTGAGAGGTATGGTTACGGAATTGGGTGAAAATACTCTTAGTGTTAGAACCTGATTCGGATGAATGTGGATTTCTTGATATGGGGATCTATGTGGGAGGATAATGGACGAAGCTCATAAGACTCGATACTCCATTCATTCTGGTGCTACAAAGATGTATCAAGACATGAAGAAAGATTATTGGTGGCCGGGTATGAAGCATGAAGTAGTGGAGTACGTGAGTAACTGCCATACTTGCTTGCAAGTGAAGGCGGAGCATCAGAATCCATACGGGACGATCCAACCTTTGGAGATACCCTAATGGAAGTGGGAGCATATCACCATGGACTTTATTATGAAGTTGCCACATACCGTGAAAGGGTATGATGCCATATGGGTGATAGTTTATCATTTGACGAAGAGTGCTCACTTCCTACCGATCCACGAGACGTATACTTCCAAAAGATTAGTGAATCTATTCATCAAGGAGATTGTAAGTTGTCATGGTGTACCGATGTCTATCGTGTCAGAACGTGACACCCGATTTACATCCAAGTTTTGGAAGAGATTCCATGATTCTATGGGGACGAGGTTACATATCAAAACGACTTATCATCCCCAGACAAATGGTCAGTCTGAAAGGACCATTCAAACGCTAGAAGATATGCTTCGGGCATGCATTATTGATTTTTGAGGAAGTTGGGATGACCACTTACCGTTAGTCGAGTTCTCATATAACAATAGCTACCATGCCAGCATTGACATGCCTCCTTATGAGATGCTATACGGTAGGCGTGTAGAACACCCGCTTGTTGGGGTGATATTTGCCATAAAGAGTTAGGTAGCGTCGAGGTGGTCGAGGCTACGAATGATTAGTTAGAAAGGATCAAAGCCTTTATGAAGGCAGCCAAAGATAGGCAAAAGTCGTACGCCGATAAATGACGTAGACCGATTGAGTTCTAGGTGGGTGATAGAGTTATGTTGAAAGCTTCACCTTGGAAAGGCATCATTTGGTTTAGGAAGCGGGGAAAGTTGAGCCCAAGATACATAGGGCCTTTTCGAATTATTGCTCAAGTAGGAGAGGTGGCCTATAGGTTGGAGTTGCCTAGTGAGTTAAATGGAATTCTTCGACATTCCATGTATCTCACTTAAGAAAGTGCATAGCCGAGGAGGATATGGTCGTGCCACTAGAAGACATTGAAATGGATGAAAGGCTCAATTATGTGGAGCAACTAGTGACGATTATCGATTACAAAGAGAAGAGGCTAAGGAATAAGGTGGCTCCCTTGGTGCGTGTACAGTGGAAGCACAGGAAGGGATCAGAGTCCACTTGGGAAGTTGAGGAGGAGATAAGGCAGCATTACCCTCAACTATTCAGCGACTAACAGGTTTCAAGGACAAAACCTAAATAAGAGGGGTGGACTTGTAACGCCCGGAATAAAGTCGAATCGAGCCAATTAATAAAAATGGGCTTAGCCGAGATTATTTAAAGAAAATAAGCGGGTAATGGAGTAAGGACTGAGTAGACCTCGCGGGTTATGTGTATGGTAAGTTTAAGGTCCCAAGAACGCTTGAGCAACTCTCATATGCAACTCAACACCCCAAATTCTAGAGAGAGAGTGTGTTGAGAGAGAAAGTGGAGAGAATTTAATATTTAAGGCTTGGTTTATCACAAGATTGAAAATTGGTGTTCATGGGCATCCAAACAACAAGAAAACACCAAGAATCCAGGTAAAAACATCATTTAATCTTTCATTTTGATGAAAACCCGGATTTTAGGGCTTGAGTTTTTGAAAGTGGCAAAGATTCACCCAAAACTCATGTTTTTGTGTAAGAAAACATGTAAGAAGCTTAGATATAGCCTATTAGGTGATAAACCAAGGTTTTGGATGTACAAGATTGAAGATTTGGGTGAAAAATGGGTTGCTTCGTAATTTTCAGCCTGTTCTGCGAAATTAAGGGTTCATCTAGCGAAATTGCGTAGTCGTCCAGTGAAACTATGAAGACTTCCTGTGAAACTATAGTTTCACAGGTAGTTTTGCATACATGGTTATCCAACGAAAATTGATCAAAACTGGCAGCGAAGGTGGCAGTGAAACTGCTGGCGAAACTAGCAGTAAAACTGCTGATCTTCCTGCGAAATAAAGCAGAAATTAACTCCTTTGTGTGTTAACTTATCGGCAGGCTGTGTAGTGCGACCCTTTTTTTGAAAGATTGATTGAGGAGCTACTCACTGAGTCCAGGTGAGTTCTAGATCCCCTATTTTAAAGGTTTTAAACTCGTTTGGGGCTAAAAATGCATAATAATTAGACGATTTAAATGATCAAGATTTTAAGGGATTTTAACGGAAGATTGATTTTTTCTATAACAAAATGTGCAATATAAATGTTCTAAAATAAACATTTTGAATGCTGACCAGGCAGCCCGACCCTAGCCTACGGCGTTGCCCCTTGGACCCCACTAGGGACTGCTGCCCCTAGGACCCCGCTGTCAAGGGCTGCCACCCCCGAACCCCCGTGTCCCCTAGAGGATCAGTTATGTTGTATGATTATTTATGCTTGTGGTGCATATGTATATGTATGTGAATGTATGATGCATGAGGTTATGATGCATGATGTTTATGATGATGTGTGATTGTATATATTATGTATGATGATGCATGGTGATGTTATGGTTATGTATGATATGTTTTCTTATGTTCCTTACTACGTATTATGATGTGACTTTACGTGGTATGATTATGATAATGAACGTAAAGTATTATCTTAACGAACTGAAAGATTTAAGATAATGAAAGTGGAACATAATGAATGAATGAATGAAAGTCTTGCAAGCAAATCAAAGGAGGTTCACAACTCATTGAGAGTTGTTAGCTCAATTGTGTATCTATAGCGTGTTATTTTCGCTAACTCATAAGGGTTCATACACACAGTAGGAGTTAGTCTTAGTGACTGCTCCAATACGTGCGATTTAGTAATTACTATGTGTTATGTAGCGTGCGATATTGGCTAACCCGTAAGATTTCACACACACAGGGGAGTCAGTCTTACTGACTACTCTATACATGTGATATATGCGATATGTGCAAAACGGGGCCCTTGTTGCTTAACCCTAGATGATATAGCTTTGTGCTCAAGAGGGGGGTTAAGCATATGACAGGACCTAGATAGAAGTGAAAGATAATAAATGTACGAAAAGTGCGATAAGTACGAAATGTGCGAAACGTGTGATATGTAAGAAACGAACGATGAAAGAAGATAATAACTATTACCTTGATGTACGTATGATGTGTGATCCCGTGTGACAGTAAAGAAAATGTTTTAACGAATGAAAGGTAATATAATGTTTTTGTAAAACTAGAACTCACTCAGCAACGCTCACTTTTATGCATTTTCCAATTGGCAGGTAAATGTTGCTGAGCATGGCACGAGGTGGCTACTTGGCTTGTTTTGGATGGCATCCATTTTATGTGGCGATAATGTTTTTGCATTATAATGAGAACAAATGTTGTTTTGTAATTGTTAACACTGTTGTATTATTTTGCAAAAGCAATTATTTATATGAAATGAAATGATGGTTTAAATTCATTCCGTTGTGATGTTTTAATTAAGTTAGTGTATATCATATGTTTTATGTACGATGATTGACTAGCTGTGAGCGTCCCGGGAACGGGGCCTTACACGTTAATTAAGGAATCTAGCGGGAAATCTTGGGTAGTACTATTGGGTTTGTCAAGCCCCACCTGTATGACTGGATGTCAATTGGGTGCAATATTGTCCTAAACGACTAACAGCGTCACGAATTGGTATGTCATGGCGGGAGGTAAATTGACAAACATAGTCACCTTCGATCGCAAAATCATTATTGCTTCTTACTAATAAAATTAGACTTGCTATCTATTTCAATAAATTTCTTTATTTTTTACTAATGTTACTGTTTATGATGATTACAAACTCTTGAACTCAACAACCGTCATGTTAACTCTTTTAGTATGCTTTTCTCGGGTCGTTACTAGTAGCTACCGTAGGAGAAAGCATGAGTCTTGCATGCTTGGAACAAACATTTATATACTTTTTTCTTACTACATACTTATGTACTTTGGTTTGGGCGCATGTTTTGCGGAGTTTACTTGTAGTAACTTGGGTTTGAAATTTTTACAAAATGCTTTCGCAAATATTTTAAAGTTTTAAACTCTTAATTGTTTTAAATGTCACATATAGTGTCGTTTTATGTAACTAATGACTTGGATCCTGGTTTGTTTACTGGCCTTGTGGTAAAACCCAATACGTGGATTTTGAGGATGTTGCAGATTGGTATCAAAGTGATTAGTTATAGGGAACTAGGTTGCATACAGACTAGTCTATTTCCACACATAGTTAGTTAGTTACTCGTTGTTTATCCTCTTACTGTATACTCATTGGCATACACATCACATACACTGCATTATGGCATCATCATCATCGTCATCATAATCATTATCATCTTCATTCCCTATTCAACACGCATCAAGAAAGGAACCCGAGGTTCCTATTGCTCACCTGCAGTGTACCTCATGGGCGAGCCTATGATATAGAAGGACATGACCAATATTGACCATTGGGACAGGTATTGTACTAAACTGATTAGGATGCTTGAAAAGGAGGGTGTTCCATTTACAAACCCTAGTGTGACTAGAAATGCCATGTTATACCCTCTACCCTGGATACTTCATAGGGCTATCACTGGTTTGGTGGCCTCATATGATCGACTACAATGAGTGGTCCATGAGAATTTTAAAAGGTTGGACACGCAATAGGAGCACGACATTAGAGTGTTCGAGAAGATGGAAGACTCGTGGATCGATATGCAATGACTCCAAGATGGTCAGACAAGAGAGATCCAAGCTCTGCATGGAGAAGTTGCTAAGTTGACGTCAACTCTAAACATGCTGCGTGATGAACTTCATAAGGCTATCATTCGTATACACGAGTTGGAAAACCAGCTCGAGCCTTAGGAGGCCCTAATGGAGAAGCCTCAAGAGGTACTAAGTAGGTACCCAAGGAGGAACCAGAAGAATATCCTGAAGAAGAACCCAAAGTAGAACCCAAAAAGGAGCCTAAGAATGAATAAGAGGAAATGGAAGAGGACAACGAAGGGTTTGAAGTGATAGACTAATTTCCTTATTTATCTGACTTGGAATACATGATGTTTTTTTAAAACTCTATGGGAAGGGTTGTTTCCCACCCAACTAAAAACTTCAAATTTTGATACTAATTAGATATTTTGTGGGATTACTTACAATTTATTTATCATGAGTTATTAATTTCGTTATAAATGTTGTGGTTGTGATAAATTCATTATTTTTTATTTATTACCATACTTCAATGAGATTAATAGGTTGAATGTTACTCATTATTGTATTTGTGAATGTCAAGAGAAATATGGACGGACGTGGAAGAGGATGTGGATGCGGTTGTGGAGGTGTAGTTGATATTGTGAACATGACCCCGCCCGAATTAGTTGCCCTAATCAACCAGCACGTGCAGGCAGCGGTGAACACTCAAGTTGCCCGGTTCGGAGGTAAACGATGACCTTACTCATCAATTGCACAAATATTCCATTAGACGGTTATCCATTTGATTTGAGTAAACATTCTGAAAATTTGAATTCAGGTTCGCTAATATGTACGTACAAAGCATTCATGGACTGTAAGCCCCACACCGATAGTGGAGCTAAAATGGTCATGGGATTTGTGCGGTGGTTTGAGAAGACCGAGTTAATGATCTTCAAGTGAAACTGTCCGGTGGTGGACTAGGTGAAATATGCCACAAGAACATTAGACGGTGCAATGCTCTTGTGGTGAAATGCTCGGGTGCAGATGCTAAGCCATGCGATGGCTAATGCTCTACCATGGGACAAGTTCATAACAATGATGATGGACAAATATTTCCCTTGCAATAAAGTCCAAAAGTTAGAGGCTGAGTTCTGGCAATTAAAGATGGAAGGATTTGAGATTGAGGCCTATACTACGATATCTCACGAGCTGGTGACTCTTTGCCCTAGAACGGTCAACTCACCAAACAAGCAAATTGAGCTCTATCTACATGGGTTGATGTTAAAAATACAAAGAATGGTGACTGCTCAAACCCCACCAATATTTAGCATGCTATCCGGCTAGCTCATAATCTGACGGATCAAGTAGTTGAACAAGGCAAGTTACCCAAACGAGGTGTTGTGGCGAGCATGCCCGACAACAAGCGCAAGTGGGATAACTCAGGCAATAAGAGCTCATTGTCTAACAGCTAGCCCCAGCAGCACCAGCAATAGCAGCAACAAAGAAGGTTTGACAACAACCGTAGTTTCAACTAATCATCTTACGTATTTCAAGGACAAAATGGATATGTGGGAAAGTATCTAAAGTGCAGCCAATGCAATTACCACCACACTAGAAGGTGTTACAACTTTCGATGCCAGCATTATGGGAAGACCGGACATGCGGCAAAGGATTGTCGTGGTGAGTTGAAGAAGAAGCCCCAACAGCCCTAGTAGCCCCAAGAAACACCCATAGGTTGTTTTGAATGTGGAAGGAAAGGACACTACAAGAGGAATTGCCCTCAGTTGAAGAAAAATGGGAATGGTACTGGAAATGATGGAAATAACAACAATGGTGACAATAAAGACAAATACGGTGGTAACAATGGAGGGGCCAAAGGGAGAGCTTTTTTCATGGGTATAGGTGAGGCTCTAAATGGCCCTACCATTATTACTTGTAAATTTAATATGAATGATCATTTTGCTACTGTACTTTTTGACACTGGAGCCGATAAGAGTTTTTCTCTACTAAGTTTAGTCTCTTAAGTGATATGCCTTCTACGTTGGAAATGAAATATACTGTCAAATTAGGTGATGGTAAGCAATATAAGCTATACACATCATTAAGGGTTGCAAGATAGAACTTGTTGGTCATTCATTCGATATTATTCTTATGCCTATTACACTTAGGAGTTTCCATATGGTCACGGACATGCATTTGTTGTCCAAGAAGAAGGCAGAAATCATTTGTCATGAGAAGGTCATTCACATTCCTTTCATAGGTGGAGAAATTCTCTTGATTAAGGGTGAGAAGAGCAATAAGAACCTATCATTCATGAAAGAAGTGGATACACAAGGGTCGCTCAGCCAGATTAGCCTTTGTAACTGACAAGAAACAAGAGTAAAAGTAGATAGAGAATATTTTGGTGATTCGTGACTTTTCAAAGGTGTTTCTAGAGGATTTGCCTCGACTACCACCTTATTGTCAAGTTGAGTTTCAGATCGATTTGACTCTGGGGGCAACTTCGATTATAAGAGCACCTTATTGGTTAACATTGAATGAACTACATGAACTATCTGCATAGCTTCAAGAGCTATTGGATAAAGGATTTATTCGACCAAGCTCATCAAATAATTGATACCTTTTGCTTCATATAGATTATTTGTTTGATCAGCTTTAGGGATCAAGTTGTAATTCTAAGCTTCCTAAGGTTAGGCTACCAACAATTGAGAGTTACAGAGGAAGACATCTCGAAAACCACATTCTGTACTCGTTATGGTCATTATGAGTTCTTGCTCATGCCATTTGGGTTGACTAACAAACCAACAGTATTCATGGTTCTCATGAATTGGGTGTGAAAACCCTTCCTCGATTAGTTTGTTATCATGTTTAACGATGACATATTGATCTATTCTAGGACCAAGGATGAACATGAGGAGCACCTACATCTAATCTTGGAATTACTTAGGAAGGAAAAACAGTACACCAAGTTTTCTAAGTGTGATTTTTGGAGTTGCGAAGTGCAATTCTTGGGTCACATTGTTAACAAAAAAGGAATACATGTGGATCTTGCAAAGGTTAAGGCAATAAATAATTGGTTGGTCCCCAAGACGCCTAGTGAGATATGACAGTTTTTTAGACTAGCTGGATATTATCAGCATTGGAGTGAGGGATTTTCTAACATCACTTAACCTCACACAACCTTGACACATAAAGGAACAAAGTATAATGGGGGTGAGAGTCAAGAAGCCACTTTTCAGTTGTTGAAACAGAAACTTTGTAGCATACTAATATTAGTATTGCTAGAGAGAAGTGATGACTTCATAGTTTATTGTGATGCTTCTATCCAAGAAGTTGGTTGTGTTAGAAGCAACGTGACAAAGTGATAGCCTATGCCTCGAGATAACTAAAATTGCACGAAAAGAACTACACTACTCACAATTTGGAACTAGGTGCAGTAGTCTTTGCCTTGAAGATCTGGAGACATTACTTGTACGGTACTAAATGCACTATTAAACCAATCGCAACGGTCTTCAGCATATCCTTGAGCAAAAAGAGCTAAACATGAGGTAACAACGCTAGGTGGAAGTGTTGAATAGTTATGATTATGCTATCAAATATCACCCAAGAAAGGTGAATGTAGTTGTTGATGCTTTAAGTTGAAAAGAAATCTATAAACCCTAATGAGTGCGAGCTTTGCAGATTATAATTAGAACTCAATTGCTTAAACAAATCAAGGAAGCTCAGACGAAAGCTTTAAAAGCAGGGAATGTTGGATCTGAATCTTTACATGAGATGGACAAACAGTTTGAAGTGAAATCCAATGGAAACTTTAAAAGCAGAGACTTACTTATGAGTGAAACATATAAGTTTAAGTATTCTATACACCTTGGTTCTGACAAGATGTATCATGATCTTAATGGGTACTATTGGTGGCCTAATATAAAGGCAGAAATGTTTTACCTTTTCTAAGGTTAAAGTTGAATATCAGAAGCCATCTGGGTTACTATAACAACCTAAAATTCCTTTGTGAAAGTGGGAACAAATTTCTATAGATTTCTTTACTAAGTTACCTAAGACACCCAGCGGTTCTAACACGATATGGGTGATTGTAGACCGACTGACTATTTCTACTCAATTCTTGGTGATAAAGGAAACAAATAAAATGGATAAGTTAACCCAAATTTATTTGAAGGAGGTAGTTTTGAGACATGATGTACCAATCTCGATTAATTCTGATCATGATGCTCGTTACACATCCAATATTTGGCAATCGTTATAGAAATATATGGGTACGCGATTGGATATGAGCACTGCCTATTATCCACAGACCGATAGGCAAAGCAAGTGTACTATTCAAATATTGGATGACATGTTCCGTGCTTGTGTAATTGATTATAGGAGTAATTGGGAAGTTCATCTACCGTTGGTGGAGTTTTCTTATAACAATAGTTGTCACACTAGTATTAAGGAAACATCATTTGAGGCATTGTATGTGCAGAAGTGTAAAGCATCAGTTTGTTAGGCAGAAGTGGTGATATTCAGCTGACTGACCCCGAATTGGTGCATGAAACTACGGAAAAGATTGTGTAGATATGAAATTGTATGGCTGCAACACGAGACCGACAGAAAAGCTATGCAGACATGCGATGAAAACCTTTGGAGTTTCTAGTCGACGACAAAGTTTTGCTGAAAGTCTTACCATGAAAATGTGTGATTCAATTCCAAAAAAAGGGCAAGCTTAATCCGAGCTACTCAGGGCCATTTAAGATTCTGGAAAGAATAGGTCTAGTGGCGTATCAATTAGACCGCCAGGTTTGTTGTGTGGTGTTCATAATGTACTTCATGTCTCCAATCTAAAAAAGTGTCTATCTGATAAGACTTTGGTCGTACCACTCGAGGAGGTGCAAGTAGATGAGAAATTACACTTTATTGAAGAGTCGGTTGAGGTAATGGATCGTGAAGTTAAGACCCTGAAGCAAACCAAGATACCAAGAGTTAAAGTTCGTTGGAACTCAAGGCGTAGACCAGAATTCACGTGGGAATGTGAGGATCAAAAAAAGCCTAAGTATCCTCATTTGTTCGAAATGACAACGATAGTTGGCGAAGGTATTGAATAAATTTCGGCGGGAGAAAATTTTTTTCAACATGGGGATGATGTGACAACTCACTCGATTTCGTGGTGCCAATGTAGTAAACTAATGATGTAACACAACCATGTAAAATAATTTTCAGGATGAAAATTCTTTCAACATGGAGATAATGTGACATTTGATAATTTCCCGTTACCAAACTCCATTCATTCCGTTAGGTTTTGCATACAAGTGTCGTGAGCACACACTAGTTGTTATTGAATGTTGCTGACTTAATAAAAACTAATAATGATTATAAGATAATAATTTAAGTAATAATGTCGATTATTAATTTGTTGTTATATGATTCATGAATCTTAGATATTATTTGTGAATTTTACTTTGTAATGTGCCAACATGTTATATTGGATTCATGTGTTTGTTACTAGTTGGAAAGTATGATTATATTTATTGGATAATGATATATGATTTTTGTAGTTAAAACCATTTAAAAAGTGTTAAAAAGATGATGTTTTAAAATATGTAAACAAGGAGGGTTAAGTAGTAATTACCATAAAACTAAATATTATCAAAAAGTAAACCCTAACCCCCACCCAACACCCCCAAATTCAGCCGAAGCCTTCCCCTCCCCTCATCCTCACAATTTTTGACAAAAACACCTAAACTCATTCGATTTTGCTTGGTTCCAATCACTACTACATGTTAGCAAGTGCCAATTCTTGAATTTTCCGCAATTAAAGGTTAGATTTTGATTGTTTTTCATAATTTTTGATTCAAGAACAACCCTAGTTCAATTAAAATGATTAATGTCAAAATTGATCTTGTTTGATGATAATATGATGTTAGCTAAATTTCATTGATATCAGTTTACGTGGATTATGCAAGAAATTCATGGAATTGATGTATTGTTCATACTTGCTATAAGTAGAAAATTTTAAGTATGAGATTTGGGAATTATAATGAATTGATGATTTTTGTCATGTTTAGATGATTGTTATGAACATGATTAGGTATAAAGTAGATGAATTCATGAATGAATTGGATGTTAGATTGGTTTTGGATGTTACTTTCTTGAAAGGGAAACTTTATTTATGTTGACCATGGATATTGTGAATTGGTATGTTAAGAATGTTAGGATCATTTTAGAATGCTTGTTGATGATGTCTAATGTGATAGAACGTGTTAATTGACTCATGAGGCTACATGATGCATTATTTGAGAGATTTAGGTTCTTATGGAATATTGCAAGATGTTGGGTTATGTTAGAAGATTATGGAACTATGTTTGGGGTTATGATAGTTCATTGTGGTGTATGATTTATTAGTTGTGGTGTAGTTATAATTGTGTTGAGCATGTTGGTTTCTTGAGATTCGCATGCATTGTATGATAAACTATGGTAGTATTATGATCCTTATAGAATTTTGGGTTTATGATGTGTCATATGTGAATAACTTTTATGATAACTGTGTGTAACGAGTTGCTTAACTTGATCCAACAAGATTTCAATTAACATGTCACCAACCGGTCAAACGGGTCAACTACGTCAAATGAGTTTTGTTTCCAAAACCTTGGGTCAACGTGTTCATTAAGCACTTAAGGTTGTTAAACATTCTGTGTACACGTGCTTACGTACTTGTGTGCTCTAGGTAACCTTTTTTTACTAGGCACTGATATCAGTTATTGGTACACGTATGCTCTTGAAAGCAACACAAACTTGAAAACATCACAGTATAGAAATTTTTTAATATATTAATGGTAACACACTAAGTTTCTTACAAAGACTCCAATCCCTATATATACAACCAACTTGCTGACCAATTACCCTACTTAGACTTAAAATTGGGAAGCCACATCAAAACACAATCAACTAATTGATCCGATGAATCAAACTAAATCAAGTAACCAAATTAGACTACATAAACCAAAATTAATAATAACCCAAAATAAACAAAGCTCCATTGACCTAAAACCAGTTAGCGTGCAGATCTCTGTCTTGGGAACACCCGATACATGCATCTAATAAAAAAAAGTTCCAAAATCGCTAAGCCTTGATAAGTATACTTATTGTCTAATAATAATTAGAAAGTTTACAAGCAAATTGGATTGATAGAGGTTATTACTCTGATTACAATGTTCCTCGTAGATAATGAATGTAATCACATATCTATGTTACTTACATTTTCCTCTTCACAATGTTTATGTAATAAAATGGTAAATATGTCATTATACAAACTTGTTTGACATCAAAACTGAGGTTGTTAAAGTGGGTGTTGATTTTACATTACTTATGTAAGATAAACCTGTTTGTATTTTGACCCTCTAAACAAACTTTAAGAAGATAAAAATGTTAATGTGAACAAATCTTAAGTCAGCGTATTGAAAGAGACAGAGTAATCTTCTTTAACAGTGTTCTTGGAACACTTCATGGTGGACATTATAATGGATCTTGTGCTGCAGTAAGAGCTTGTACGCACTGCAACAACTGTAGAACAAAGGATTTAGTGACCAAACAGAGAGTCAAGATACTATCAGTAAGTGGAAACCCTAAGAGCTATCACAATCTTATCCTAGGCAATAATTCTCTAACTTTTGTTATCATCCAGCTGGTTTTTGTTTTTATTATTGAATAAAAATCTTTGTCTCGTTTTATGCTGTGGTAGATATGCATTTAAACGTTCTTGTCAAAGATCTGATGTGGCATTGATAAAACTGGAATCATTAATTTAAAAGTGATTGGCTAATTCCACATATATTGTTTGATTTATTCTTTTGCATGGATTTCACCAATAGGAATACGTTAATATTAATTATCGTGTTTTGTGTCACTAGTGGCCGGTATTTGTTGGCAATATATAGCCTTATAAAAATATTTATATGGGAATTTGGTGGGGTTATAATTGTAGGTTATATGTTTTAACCCCATTGATGAAGCCTTAGAGGGAACAAAGGTTACATTTGTTTGTTGTTTATAAAAGCGTATTTAAGTATTAATACTTGATGAACCCAAGGTCTTAGAGGGATGAAAGTAAAGGTCACATATTCGATTGTTAATAGTTGAGCCCAAGGTATTGACCCTATGTTTTAGATGCCACTTTATTTTATCCTATCAGATCAATTTATTCGATTGTATAACACTAGTGGAATTACGGCTAGCTTGATACAGACATATTTTTCAATAATTACAAAATATTTTCCGCATGAACTAATATTTTCATCAAATGGATCTAATTTTTAAAAGATGTATTGTTGTGCTTAACTAATAACCATTAACTATTTTAGAATCATTTAGAAAACGAGAACAATTGTTTTCGCGGATGATTTAAACCTATAGTTATGAATAAGATGTTTCAATAGAGCGCAAGTAATGTCAACTTTCATTCATAAATTTTTTTCTCTTCTTCACCTCTCCAACAAATATCTCTTCACCTTCCCACATATATGGAGTCTTTGTTGTACCCATTTCACCACACAACAATCTTTAATGTTCTAAAACTATTTCTATGATCGAGTTATGTGATATTATATTTGTGTTTCAGTATGTGTAATCAAGCTTAAAGCCTGATTCATGAACGGTTCTTAATTGATTTTAATATTTAAATCGTATATAAATGTAGGGCTGGCAATTTTAGACACGAAACGAATACACGACACGAAACTTCACGATCTTAACAGGTATTGGGTATGACATTAACAGGTTTTGTGTACGAAACAGGTAGACACGAATATACCTGTTAAATTTCGTGTCTAAATAGGTATTTTACCCGTTTACCTGTTACGTACCCGTTAGCACCTGATAAATATTTTTTTAAAAAAATATAAATAATATAACATTAAAATACATAAGTGATAACCCTAACCCTAACTTCACATCTTCACTTCTGATTTTTGTATTATTAGCGTTGCTTGCTAAAAACTTCCTAAAGTACCCCTACTCCAAATCTTTCGGATGATTTTTGTAACACTAAAATGGTTCCTAAATATGTGTTATTAATGGTTCTTATCGTGTCTTATCGTGTATACCTCGTATTAACGGGTTCGTGTTCAGGTTTGAAAATAGGTACAAGATAAGTTATCGTGTCGTGTACAGGTATACAGGTTTTGTGTTCGTGTCTTATCGTGTTCGTGTCTTAACAGGTACAGGTATACCTGTTATGCCAGCCCTATATAAATGTTTTTGATTACGACTTCTACAATTCTTTTCATTTTGTATTTGGAAAATGTATATTAAAAGTGATTATTGTAAATGGACTACGTAATTGGAATTATTATATGGAAGGATAATTAATGATTCAAATTTCAAATATAGTTATACCTCATTAAGAGAAGAATGGGAAATTATTGAAGAGATTGTTACTCCAGAAACCACTAACAAGGCATTAGACCAAACTGGTCAAATGGCTATTCGTCACGTTGGTAATATTACTGTAGACAAAGCTAATTGAGTGGAGTTGTGAAAAGGAGACGGGACAAGCATTGATAAAGGAGTGCAGCTGATGAATGTGTACTTTTACTAGCTGTAACACCCGGTTATTTAAATATCAAATAAAGAAAGAAAAGCTATTTAAGCTCAAGTAGAGGGACTAAAGGTGTCAAATATACAAAGTCTTCAAAAGTTGGTGATAAAGGTGGTATGGCCGCCCATATATCACACACATCATATATTATTTGGATTTTAGAGAGAGAAAGCAAAGAGGAGCAAAAAGTTTTAGGGTTTTGAAGACCAAGAAGAAAAGGATCGAATTCAAGGAAAGAATTCATGTGTTTATGATGTTCTTAACTAGTTTTATCCTCGGTTGTATGCTTATGTGTTGTATGTGTTCGGGGTGTGTTTTGGTGGGTTTCTAGGCGATTGAACTCTGTTGCAAACGGGTTTTGAAGAAGTCATAACCAGAGGTTGCAAAGGTGAGTTCTAGAACCCCCTTTTTACTTGTTTTTAACTGCTTTAAGGCTGGAAATGCATGTATGAACAATTTTATAAAGTGGGTATTGTACCCGTATGTGTATGTGTATGTGTGTGATTCGGGTGGGGTGTGAATTTGGGCTATGTTTATGTTTGATGATGTTATGAATATGTTTCTATGATTTAAGCTTAGAATAAGTTTTAGAATGATTGGGGACTAAATTATGATGTTTAAGTGCGAATTAGGCTGCTCATGCGCCTAAATAGTGGCTCATGCGCCCAACCGAAATAAATGCCTAAGTGTCCCATGCGCCTAAAACCTCATGCGCCCGAATAATACTCAAGTGCCTAGAAATAGGCTGAAATTGACTAAGTGTTCATATGCCTAGATAACTCATGAGCCTGGATAGTGCCCATGTGCCTACAATTGCCTAGAATAGACTAAGTGATGCTCATGCGCCCTAATAGTACCCATGCGCCTAAGTGTTCCTCATGCGCTTGCATAGTGCTCATGTGCCTGCATAGTGCTCATGCGCCTAAGGACTTAGAATATTTTTTTTCTGATTTTCGGGAAAAATTGAAATGTAGGCTTTGACTTGGGAGGTTCCCGGGGGTTATGTAAGTTGACTTTTTGAAGTCATAGATGATGTGATGGGCATTGTACGATGATGTATGCTTATGCATGTTGGTATGTAGCATGATTGTTATGTCATATGTGACGGTGCCCTGTATGGCGATTGTAGAGAATTATGAAGAGGCTGAAGCAACCAAACACCCAAAGACCTTTCTGCATGCATGCACATGAGTACTGAAGTAGAAGCTTCGGAAGTTCTCACACCAGCAATAAGAAATACTCAAAGTGTGAAATCTTCCGAAGCCAAGACCAACATCTTCCGAAGTTAAACATGAAGTCTTCCGAAGCCTCAGAGACAAAGTCTT
>BJCM01176698.1:0-14501 GCA_018326385.1 Flaveria bidentis
ACATAGCACTTCTTATTGTCGAATACTACCTTAAATCCTTTGTCACATATTTGGGATACAAAAAGTAAGTTGTTTTGAAGTTGTTGAACATAGTTTACCTTATCAAACTTCACTTTCTGGTTCCCCACTTCCCCTTGAGCTGTGATGTAACCTCCTTTGTTTCTGGCAAATGAAACATGACCTCCTTTAATTTGTTTGACGCTTGACAGGAGAGTCCTGTTCCTAGTCATGTGCCTGGATGCTCCGCTATCTACAATCCAAGTATTTGTGTCAGCACTATTGCGAACACCCTGCACATTCAATGGAAATCATTAGTTGAGGTTAGGGACCCAAGCCTTAACTGGCTTGGGTGACCCAGAAGAATCACACATCATAAATTCCACCCACTGTCCTTTTGAGGGTGAGGGAAGATCATTCATCTTCTTGTTCTCATTATCAGATACAGGGATGGACTTTTCTTTCCATAATCCAATTTTATGTAAGGCCTGTTTGTGATAGACAGATGACTAACTGATGGGTTGAAGTTTAGGTTCACTGACTCTTTTGGTGGAGTCATGTAGCTTCTTTTGGAAGAGCTTGCTTTAGTGTCATAAAGTTCAACCTTTTTCTTTGTGTCTGATAATAAGGACAGTAAGATGCGATGTGTCCATACTTTCCACAGTTGTAGCATGATCTACTTTCGACATGATGATTTAACTGTTTCTGTGGAGAAGTGTGTGACACACGTATGACCTTATTCTGTTTGGGTTTTAACACTTCTTTTTTAGATGTTTTCTTTTGTTTGACAAAATTTATTGTTTGAACATTTTTAACATCTTTTCCCTTTTGTTTATCTGGACTTAAACATGTTGCACATGATTGGTTAACATGTTTGGTCTTTTTAGGTTTAGAATTAAACGTGGTTGAACCAGACTTAACCTTAACCTTCTCAAATTGTTCATCCAGATTAACAAAAAGCATCTTACCTTTTTATTTTGAAGTGTTAGACAATGTGAGAAGAACTTGTCCAACTATGAAGTTTTTGTTTTAATGAATTTACTTCTACTTCTAAAACTACTTTTTGTTTCTTGCTTTCTTCTAGGGAGTTTAAATAGAACTTGATGTCATTTGCTTGGTTAAAAGTCACAACTTTGGTTTCCCGTAGTTGTTTATTTAATAGTTCCATTTTTTCTTTGTAATTGTGCTCATTTTGTTTTAAAACGCGATTTGCTTCTGTGCACAGTTGCAAGTCCTTTACTAAGCTATCGTTATGATCTAATAACCTAGCAAATTTGAAGTCTATGCTTTCCCTAAATTTATTACATTCAATGCATGCATGACTATCAAATAATTTGTATTTGGTACTTAACTGAGAGGGTGCGGTTGAATCAACCATCAAAGCAGAGTCTGACTTTTCCGGTGCTGGTGATTCAGAACATTTTGCGCTTGTCCCTTCTTCAGGCAGGTGATCGACCACATTTGCAGTTTCTTCATTATTTGACATCGCGAGTTCCACTGCAACATCACCTTCGCTTGCTGAGTCGTCATCTAAATCTTCAACACTATCAATGTTGGATTCTCCCGAAGACACAAACCGAAAGCTCCAATCTTTTCCTTCGTCATCCTGAGCGGTCAAGGCCTTAGGATCCTTGCTTGAGGAATTAAGACTACTTGTGGGTTTATCCCGACGATTGAAAGATGAGAATGGATTCCCATTTCCTGTATTCTTGGGCTTTACACATTCACGTTTGAAGTGCCCCTTTTCCCCACAGTTGAAACAGGTAACTTTGGTCTTGTCAAAGCCAAAAGTTGTGTCCTTAGTAGCAATCAAGTTTTGTCTAGTCTTCTTGACAAACTTCTTAGCTCTCCGGACAGCACTTGCTAAGGCCCACATGATGTCCATTCTCTCCAGCTCTGTCTCGTCTACCTGCTCATAGTCCTCATCTGCCATATGGCAGTTCCCAATTTTCCCAGCAACTAGTCTGTCATAGGAGTGAACAGAGATCCATATGCTCCTTTTCTACCTCTACTGTCACATTCCTGAGATTCTCGGTCTTTAGTTTTGTAGCATTGGCTTCAGGTGCTATATATTGGGTACAAGACGACCCTGACGTGTCAAATCCTGAAGTAGTAGCTTGAGATGGAGCAGTTGAACTCAACACAAAAGCCGTTTGAAGTGGCGCTCCAGATATTTTGACTTATGGATTTGAGTTGTACAGTGATGGATTCTGATCATATGAAGACTCTTGGGCCCTGTACTTCATCCTCAACTCTTCCTCTCTCAGCTTTAGAATGAAATCGTTGATATCTAACTTCGCCAGCATATCATTCTGTCTGAGGTTGGATACAAAGGAAACCCACTTCTTTGGCAACACATCTGAAAGTTCGACACCTTGTCTTCCATAGACGTTGTAACTCCATGAGTGTGCAGCTCACTCATCAAGTAGTAGAACCGATCGATGACATCATCTAAGCTCTCTTCACCCATTGACGAGAAGTTGTCAAACTTCTTCTTCAACGCTTTAGCCTTTAGAGCTTTTAATGATGCATTCCCGTCATACCGTTTTTCCAATGCATCCCATAGCTTCTTTGCTTGTTTGTTCTCAGAAAATTGATGGAAGATATCCTTAGGAATTGACTGAGTTAGCAATGCATATACTTTCTTCTCAGCATTGTACTTCACCTTTTGGCCATCAGTCATGTCGCCTAAGGTAAGTTTGACTCCATTTGCACCTACAGGCATGCTATACCTTGTCTCCATCTGCACCTACAGATCTCGAATCTTTGCTTCCATTATGGGTAATCATCTAACATTATGAGCTTAGGGGGTTTCTTGTGATTCCCCACTTTAATTTCCAGAAGCAATAGATTCTGGATCCTTGAATCCCTCCCTGCGGTAAACACTGAATATTGATCCTCCATTACTATCGACTTTGAACTTTAGAACAAATTGTTTTACTTGTGCGACTGAAGGAATGCGATTGAACACTTCATGCAATTGAACAATGCGGATGGCTCAGACGTGCGAATGAACCAATGCGGATGGCTCAATCGTGCGAATGAACAGGTGCAAATGAACAATACGAATAGGCAGATCAGTCGTACGAATGGATGAAAGACTGAGTCCAATAGTGCGTATGAGGGATGCGGATGGATTCAGTCGTGCGATTGAGTCAATCGTGCGACTAAAGCTGCTGAATTTTGAGAATTCGAAGGTTTAAGGTATTTTGACGCAAAAACATGAATTTCTCACGAACCCTAATTGCAGTAAGCCGGAAAACATTAACTTTTTGACCTGGAGACGTCAAAAACACTGTTTGACACAAAAAGATTGCGTTTTTGAGTGAAAAACACGATTTTTATATCAAAATTGATTGAATCACACGTAAATCTAGAGCCAAAGCTCTGATACCACTTGTTAGGACCTTGTATAGGACGGAATACTAACTGATTTACGTGTATACCTCAAATAGTGCGGAATCATATTTGATTGGCGATCCAATCAGTGAGAACGCACGTAGAATCGATCTTAGATTGAATCTAAACGTTAAGAACGATTGCAATACGATTTAGTGCGATCTATGAACTTGGAACAGGTTCTCTAAGGTCTCTGGACAGCTAGGGTACGATTTAGTATGTAGGGATTCGAATTGTTATGTTTTTTCACGAATTAATTGGTATTTATAGGTTAGGGTTTCTAATTCGTGCGACTGAACCATTAGTATGGTTCAGTCATGTGACTGAGTCATACGATTGTTCCATGCGCACGACTGAGGCTTCAATCGTGCGACTGAGTCAATCTCATGTCACAATCATGCGACAGATCCAGTCTCCTGGTTCAGTCGTGCGACTGGTTCATTTGAATGAAGTTGTTCATGTGTATGGTCCATTAGCATGGGCCATTCGCATCCGAACTTCATATGACTAAGTTTAAACATATTTCTCAACCATTCTTGACTAAGAACTATGTAAACAACCACAAACCTATATAGTTAGTTCAACCATACGTTATTACATAATAAGCAATGAAATATTCAACATAATAAGCATAACCACACATTATATTTCATTCGGTACCCATTTTATTACATATATGTAAGACATGAAAGACATTTTACATTTGAGCTCCTAAACTAGGTACACATGTATCTACAAACTTGTTAGCTAAATATCCAACAAAATAAAATTAATCAGTTTTTTCATCAAAATTTGATTTTGAATCCGATGTATTTAACAAAGTACAACAACATCCAATAGTTTTTAAATATTTAACTTTGGGTTTATGTTTGAAAAATAATTTATAAGGAGTTCTATTTTGTTGTTTATTGATTAACACACGATTCTAAAACTAACATGCAGTGTTAATAGCTTTAGCCCAAAAGAATAAAGATAATTTGGCTGCTGATAACATTGTTCTAGCACCTTCAATTAGAGTTTTGTTTCGTATTTCAGCAATTCCATTTTGTTATGGAGTTCTTGCAAAACTGAATTGTGTAGCTATCCCCTCTAAATCACAGAATTAATTCAAGGTATGATTACAAAATTTGGTTCCATAACCACTTCGAATGCACTTGACTGTTTTGTTAGTTTGATTCTCCACAAGTGTCATGAATTTTATCGACAAATAAGGTGTCTCATCTTTGGTTGCTAAAAAGAAAACCCATGTAAATCTAGAGAAATCATTGATTACGACAAAACAATATGCACGATAACCTAAACTCAAAACGCTATATGGACCAAATAAATCCATGTGTAACAATTGAAGAATTGAGTCAATTTTGTATGAGCAACTAATTTATCAAGAAGTTTATGTTGTTTGTCCTTTGAACATGACAAACAATGTTTATTGAGTTGAAATTATTTCAATGGTAAGCTTACAACATGATTTTCTCTAACCAACTTGTTTATATTTTTAATGTTGATGTGACCAAGACGACGATGCCATAACAATGAATCATTTCCCGAGGCTTTAGACAATAAACATGATGCAGTTACAAATGAATGAGATCCATTCATATCAAGTAAGTATGTATCTTTGTCTCTCATACTTCTTAATAAAATGCATTAATTAGGAATTACAAATCCAGGTTTTAAAATTAAACATTCTTTATTAGTGAAATTGGTTGAGTATTTTATGTCATAAATTTGAGAGAAACTTTACAAATTATGTTTTAGTTCCTATACAAAATTGACATCTTTAAAGCTTAACATACCATTTGACCATGTACCTTTCTTCATAATCTTAACACCTTTGTCTCAAAAAAATATATCTTATCCTCCATTGTATGGTTTCATGTTGTGCAACAGAGATATATTACCAGTCATATGCCTTGAACATCCACTATTAACGTGCCAAACACTGTTGATACTGGGTTTTGGATGTTCCTGCACAAATGAATGATTTATTTAGTTTTAGAAACCCAAGTCATGATTGATTTGAGCATACCATTTTCATCCAAATATGATACAGATTTCAATATCATATCTCTTTTATCATTGAAAATACAATCATCAACAATATTAGGTTCAAGTTGAATTGTTTTAACCTTCTATTTTTTGAATTGGTTTGATCAGATTTGTAATCAAATTCTTGAATGTAGTTTGTGTAGAAGATGAATTGCCATTATTGATAGGTAAATATTTCTTGGTTATGTCTTTCTTTTAGAAATTGGTGTTTGTTTGTTTGTTATCACTAAAAGATTTTGACCGATTGAAATTCCTTTTAGGTTTAGAATTTAGAAAGAGTTGTTTTCTATTATTTGCAATAGAATTATGAAATCTTTGTTTACTTGTGAAATAACGTTAATGATGAATTTCAAGCCATGTTATTTGGCTTTCCACAAACATAAAATCATTTATTATGATACACTTTTTTCTCTCGAGTCGATTTCTCAAACTATTGATGATAACATTCACTGTTATCGTAAAAACTGGTTTTAGTATTTCTTTGGCCTATAGATTCTTTAACAGTCTATCGTTTTCCTTTTTTAATTTGAAATTTCTGAACAAGATGATTCAATCCTGAGACTAAATAAGCTTTAATTGTTCCTTTTTCCTTGTGGATTGAAGGTACTGGAGTAGGACTAATTTTTTTGTATCTGATCTACACAAATCTTGTTTCACAGAGTTAAAAATAATAGGAGACTTATTTTTAAAGAAAATTGTATTTTTTTAAAAAAAATATAATCTTCTTTATCAATGTTGTCTTTTGAAACAAATTTATTCTTGAAATTAATTTTCATGTTAGATACTCATAGTGAAACTCTTTTATTTTCATTAGTCTTGACATCTATTTTGAATTTTAGTTTCTTTCTTTGTTTGACAATTTAAAACAATCATTTGTAGGACTAGATACTTGAGAACTTTCATTAATCACAGGTGATGAATTACAATATGATTTTCATTACAATTTTTATTTTTCTTAAAATCTATTTAATCATCATTTCCTATTCTTCAACCAACCGGTCCATCTTTACACTTTCTACAAAATAATTATCATGATGAATTTTAATTTAAGTTTTTATGACAGGGTCAACAGTCAAGAAATATTGACTGAAGGTGTTAAGTCAAACTTTGGTTGAAAACCTAATCGATAGGTCTCTTCATCATAAGTATTAATTGATGAAGACAAAGAAGTATAATCATGATTAATCGATGGTGCAATGATAGAGTAACCAACTCCTCCTTTACCACCACTAAGTTTTTATGTCATTTGAGACTTGATTATACCTTCAACCATAGTGAAGATAATTCAAAATCTTTAACAATTAATTTTGAAGATAAGAGTTTACTAATTAGTCTTGTAATTTCCAAATGAAGTTTATTATTACGATTTGTCAAATTGTTGATGTTACATTCTTTATCATAAAGGTTCAATTTTGACTGATAAATTGATTTGTTTAATCCATCTATCTTTTCTTTGAAAATTTTGCTCATTAGTTTTATATTTACGAGCTTGATATTGAAGTTTCTCAATTTAAAAGATCAAACACTTGTTATGAATTCTGTATCTTTATACCTTCTCAATGCAATTATTTGAACACAGATTAGTATATACCTCATCGGTTTTAACTTTCTTGTTTGTGTCTTAAGGGATCACATTCACCATGAAGGCCTTTTGACTAGTCTTAACTGCATTAGATGCCGGAGTAATCTTAACGACATTGTCTTGTTTATCATGAGCAGTAGTTGGAGTTGTCTTAATAGCTTTAACCGTCTCTTGTACTTCAACTGGACTTGACTCAACAACATTTTCTTTAAATACAGTCATCTGAACTAGAGTAATCTCAACAGCTATCTCATCAATATTCAACACATCTGTAGCAATCACTTCTTCCACCTTCTTTTCTTCAACTTTATCTTTCTTAACCACTATCACTTCTTTTTTAGTAAACACTTCACTAATCAGATCATCAGATACAAACTTAGCAAAAAAATTTTCTTCAACATGCTCTTTATTTGTCTAGATTTTAGACAACAGAGCAGTGGACAATTTAATGTCAAGTATCTCCATTTGATCTGACTAATCATAATATTCATCGGTTTGTGACACTAGGGCTTTGTTCTTAGTGAACTTGCTTGATTATTCTTTGTTTCAACCACCACTATTACCATCTTCTTTCCATGATCAATCTGATTTGTTCTAGCTTTAGTACACTCTTATAACGCTCGGAATAAAGTAGAAACGAGCCAATTAATAATAAGAGGCTTAGTCGAGATTATTTAAAGAAAATAAGCGGGTAATGGAGTATGAATCGAGAAGACCTCGCGGGATATGTTTTTGGCGAGTTTAATATTCCGGGAATGTCCAGTATATATAAACGGATCAGCTTGAGCAACTCTCATTTGCAACTCAATACCAATCTCTAAAGAGAGAAAGTAGAGAGAGAAAATGGAGAGAATTGAAGATTAAAGGCTTAGTTGATCACGGGATTGAAGATCGGTGTTTGTGGGCATCCAAACAACAAGAAAACACCAAGAATCCAAGTAAAAAACATCATTTAATCGTTTCTTTTGATGTAAACCCGGATTTTAGGGCTTGGGGTATTTGAAAGTGGCAAAGATTTGCCCAAAACTGCCAGCGAAGGTGGCAGCGAAGATGCAAGCGAAACTGCCAGGGAAGGTGGCAGCGAAACTGCCAGCGAAGGTGGCAACGAAACTGCTGGCGAAACTAACAGGGAAATTGCTGATCTTGCAGCGAATTAGCAGCGAAATTTGGTAGAAATTAATTCCTTGGAGTGTTAACTTATCTACAGGCTGTGTAGTGCAACCCTTGCTTTGAAACCTTGATTGAGAAGCTACTCATTGAGTCCAAGTGAGTTCTAAAATAAAAAATTTTCACGCTGACCTGGCAGCGCGAACCCAGCCAGGGCGTTGCCCCTTAGACCCCACTAGGGGCTGCTGCCCCTAGGACCTCGCTGTCAGGGGCTGCCTCCCCCGAACCCCCGCTGTCCCATAGAGGATCAGTTATGTTTTATGATAACTTATGCTTGTGGTGCATATGTATATGTGTGTGAATGTATGATGCATGATGTTTATGTTGCATGATGTTTACGTTGCATGATGTTTATGATGCATGATGTTCATGATGATGTGTGATGGTGTATGTTATGTATGATGATGCGTGGTGTGATTATGGTAATAAACGTAAAGTATTATCTTAACAAAGTGAAAAATTTAAGATAATGAAAGTGGAACATAATGAATGAATGAATGAAAGTCTTGCAAGCAAATGAAAGGAGGTTCACAACTTATTAAGAGTTGTTATCTCAACTATGTGTTTATAGCGTGTGATCTTGGCTAACCCTTAAAGGTTCACACATAGGGGGAGTTAAGTACAAGAGGGGGGTAAGTACACGAGAGGGGGTTAAGTACATGAGAGGACCTAGATAGAAGTGAAAAGATAATAAATGTACGAAAAGTGCGATAAGTACGAAATGTGTGAAATGTGTGAAATGTACAAAACGAACGATGAAAGAAGATAATAACTATTACCTTGATGTACATATAATGTGTGATCACGTGCGATAGTAAAGAAAATATTTAATGAATGAAAGGTAATGTAAAGTTATATAAAACTAGAACTCACTTAGAAACGCTAACTTTTTATGCATTTACAGTTGGCAGGTAAATGTTACTGAGGATGGCACGAGGTGGCTACTTGGCTTGTTTTGGATGTTATCCATTTTATGTAGCGATAATGTTTTTGCATTGTAATACAAAAAAATGATGTTTTGTAATTATTAAAACTGTTGTATTATTTTGTAAAAACGATTATTTATATGAAATGAAATGATGGTTTAAATTCATTCCGCTATGACGTTTTAATTAAGTTAATGTATATCATATGTTTTATTTGTGATGATTGAAAAACTGTGAGCGTCCCGGGAATGGGGCCTTACAACTTCCTAGCAAAGTGACTAGGTTTGTCACAGTTATAACATCTCAAACTGAACTTATCAAAACCTATTTTGCTAGAGTTGTTTAAACCAAAAACCTTCCTTCCAGTTCTCCTAGAAAAATTCTTTGCCTTGTACACCACCATAGTCTTTTGGTATTTGATATCATTCTCTTCTACATCATCGGGATTAACTTGTTGCAATTCATCACCCAAGATGCAGTGAGTCTTCTAGCAAAAAAATACTTCATAGCTGTTAATGAATGTTGTAAATAAAGCCAGGTGCTTTTCAACTATCTGAATGGTTTGTTTGATGGGTTGAGAATTTACAACAAAGGCTTGTTGTGTAGGTTGAGTGGTTTGGATTGGTGAGTAGGTTTGAGGTTGGGATTGGGCAAAGCTTGGGCATAAGAATTTGGCTAAAAAGTTTTATAACGGGGCAAGGATTAGGGCAAAGTTTGATATTTGACATTTGGATAAGCAGAATATGCTAACTGTTGTTGTTGCCACAACTAGGAGTAACTAACATAGTAATTTGGATTCATATAATGCTGATGCTTCAACTCCTATTATGTTGATGCAGGTTGAAGCTCTTTGTTTATCATCCTATGTCATAGGAACTGATTGTTGAGATGAGATCACTCAAAGACAAGATAAAGAGGTCCTTGGTTCTTTTGATGGTAGTACAGTTGTTATTCTAGCTATAAGGTAGAGAATTTAACAACTTTTTGTTTATATTTTATATTCTCCAACGTGATTCCTACACTCTTCATCTTTGTGATCAGCTTCACAAATCTAGACATCTGAGCCTCCAAAGTCTTACCAAGAATATGGCTAAACATGTTGAACTCTTGGTTAAGAATATCTTTCTTGCTTTCTCTCATGTCTTTATTGCCCATAATCTGCTCTTCCATAGCATCTCATAAATATTTAGCCTTGGTGTAATCTTTAAACTTTTTTGCTATCTTAGTGGTAAGTGCTATTGTGATAGCAACATAAGCTTTATCATCAAGCTCCATTCTCTTAAGATCTTCTTCATCCTACAAATGTTTAGGTTTAGGAACCAGTTCATCTTTTTCATTTTTGTACACCGGGATGTATGGACCCTGTTTGATGGATCTCATTATGCTGGGTTCAGAATAGATAATATGATTCTCAAACTGATAAGCCTGACCTAGGTAATCTTTTTCATTTAGCAGGCGGGGTGGCTTAGTGCTAGTACAAATATTATTATCGAGATTGTAAGTAGTTGTGATGTGCTTCAGATTAGCCATTGTTCTTACTTGAAAAATAAAAAAAATCTTCAAAACTTAAAGTTATCGCGAGAAATATATCAACTTTTCACGCGGAAAGTTTTGTAACTGAATCTTGCGAAAGATCCAAGTTATCAAGCGAAGGAATTTTTTTGTAATAAACTTTTAACCATGCGAATAGTACCCTTTCGCACATAATTACCAACTTTTTACATGTTTTATTTCTCCATTTCAAACATTTTTCAGGTTCAATATTTCAACAATTTGATTAGATTAAGATTAATCAAGTGTTAAATCAGTGAATTAAGTTCAAATTAGGTTCAACCCATCATTTTGTAGGTGAATCAGAGCCCTACAATATATGAACATCTACTTGCAACTAAACATTATAAAAAAAATAGAAAGCGTCTCTAATAAAATCCAATGAGTTAACCAACCATATACAAATCCAACTAGATATGAATTAAAAAACCCAAGCAAAGCCGGTTCGAGTCAAATTGGGTTCGAGTAAGATCGGATCGAATTGGTTGATTGGCGTAAAAATCGTTAAAATGGTTCTCAAAATCGTGAAATTGCGTATATGTATGCATATCAACAATCGTATTGAATCAATTATACTCATGAAAATGGAAATATTCTATGTTTGAAATAATTATACTCATAAAAATGGTGATATGTGTTGTTTGAAACAATTATACTCATAAAATTAGTGAAATGTTAACAAGTTTGAGATCAATCTTGAAATTAATTTGAATTCAACTTGTATTATTATTAAATATATTTATCTTGATATAATTTTTTTCCTACTAATTACATAATTATTTGAGAGTGAAATTTCAAAAATCCAATCGATTACAAACTCGGTTAGTGAGAATATATGGTTCGTCGTCCTATCGGAAGATCACCGGATCTCATTGTAGTTACGCTCCAAACAATGTATTTGAGATAATTTTGTTCTTTTTTTAATTTGAAAATTTTAAAAAGGGAGCGATTGCAAAATTATGAGGGGCGGTAAGGATTTTCATGTATATATAATATTAAATTTTTTAAGGGTGGGTGACTGCCCCTCTCTAAAGCTTAGGTATGCCACTGCTACGAGGGCTTGCTTCTACAAGATCGTATCCTTTCATTTATCATGCCTCATGCATTCATTGTAAAGTTATATGAATGTGCACCACCATTTAAAAAATAGTTATATACTAAAGATTAGCTAAGCACATTAAAGTCATTATTAGAGCATGCTACATTAATATATACGATCAATGTTAATGTGCGGATATTGTATATTGATCTTTTTCATGAAACTAGGTAATTTTTTCAAGCCTAATGCATACGATCAATGTTTACTAGCATTCCAATAAGGTTATGCATGCTTGGTTGAATGTGTTTATTGTAATTCTTAGATGTAGGGCTGTAAAAATAAGTCATATAAATTAATATTTTAATAAAAATAGAAATATTTGATAAGTATGTAAGATTTTAATTTAATAAGTTTACAAAAAAATAGGGGAATGTTATGATACAAAGTGAAAAAGTGTGAAGCGTACGAAGTCAGTAGGGCTTGACACATAATATTTGGGAGATGCGTATTTTTGTCCGCGTCATAGTTACGCATATAAGGTGGTTAATTATGCATGTTATATTTATTATCATGCAAGTTATATTCATAATTATGCAGGTTAAAATTACTCAAACTATATATAGTAATTGCACAAGTTATATTTATAATTACGTAAGTCATAATATTATGCAAATTATTTTCATAATTTTGTTGTTAATAATTACACAAGTTTTATGCACAATTTAAATAAATGTTACTTTTCAAAAAAATATATAGTAATAATATACTCAAATTATTGATAATAAAATGCTTGATTTTATGGTGTAGTTTTTTAATTCAAAATTTTATATGTGTTTAAAATAATTAGAGAAATTTATAAAAACTCAATAATTATAGGCTATTTTTATATCTATACTTTCAACCCATTACTTGCGTGATTATTCTCATCTATAATCTGAACCATTTATTCCTTAAATCAAGGTTAAGATTACTTCCTATACTTCATAAAAAACAACTTTTTGTATTCTAAACTTTTACATAATAATATATCTATATTTACATTTTAACTTTTTATGAATAAAGATTAACAATTAAATAAAAATAAAAAATCAATACATGCCACTTAAAGGCTTACAAATACCTATATATCTCATGGGTGATGCTTAGTGCTGCAAACAAGAAATTTCGTGAATCGTTTGGCGGAAAGTTCGTTTATATTTGTTCAATTAGTAAATGAATATATAAGCACGAACAAGAAAATTTCGTTCGTTTAGTTAAACGAATGAACATGAACACAAACCATGTTCGTTCATTTATATTTGTGAACGCTTAATAATGTGTTCGTTTGTGTTTATTAATGTCCGTTCGTGAACGCTCGATAATGAGTTCGTATATATTCGTTAATGTGTTCGTTTATGTTTGTTAATGTGTTTGTTTATATTCTTAATTTTTGTGTCAGTTATTATATCAAGTATTTTTTGATATTTATGTTAGGTACTTATTTATTTTTTGATTGATTTTGTGTAATGTTTGTAATAAAAATGTAAATTTTATCCTAAAATAAAGCTTTAATAATTTGTATTTGTTTGTGTTTATAAGCTTCTTCATGTTCGTCATGTTCATGAAGAGTTGTTTGTGTTCGTTTGCTTTTGATTGTGTTCATTTTAGTTTGGTAAGTGTTTGTGAACAGTTCATGAACATGTTTATTTTCTTAATGAACGAACACGAATAAAAAACCTCATTTGGTAAGTGTTCGTGAACAGTTCATACACATGTATATTTTTAAACAAATGAACACAAACAAGGCCTTGTTCGTGTTCGTTCAGTTCGCTTGCAACCCTATTGATGCTCTTACTCGGTGGTTGTTAAAAACCATATGCTTTTAGCTCAATATACACTGTTGTACCTCCTCATAAGGTATGGGGTTTGAGTCCGCATTTGAGTGGGACTAAATGAATGTATGTTTTCCTGTCTAAATGTTAAAAAGATTTAATGGATTTAAATACTTTCAACTAACCCCGAAATATCATTTTGACCAAGATAACTCTTAAGTAAACACTTGGGTCTATATCACCTCGGCTGTTTGTTAGAACCCTAACGACATTAACTATCTGATGATGTGGCACGCATACGTGTGCATAGCTCGTTTGTGTGGCAGCTGACGTGGTTAATTAAAACTTCAGAATAGCGCGGGTTCTAACAAACGACAAGTGATACACACACCAAAGTATTTTATTTGGGTGTTATATTAATCAAAATGATACTTAGGGGTGACAGCGGTCAAATCCCTATAGTTAAAAATATTTAAATCCATTAAGCACAAAAAAAAATCGGTGTTAGAAATCAGTTTTGCCTGCTTTCTTACTGACAAGATAAGAAGGTTATTATTGGACTACAAATCTCTAGTACTATCCAAAATCACCGAAGCATCCTGCCCATCCAACACATGCCATGTCATCTCTTTCATATAAATTTCAATTTTCAAAAATAAAAGCACATTTCGATTAATAAAAACTCCTAGTTTTATAGTTATATCAAACAAAAATTACCAGTTTATGTTTTATCATGTTTTTTGTATAATAAAACTGCTATCTTGGTTCACCCTCTTTAGTTTCAAGATTCATGTTTCTTCACTTTCATAGACACCTTATCACATGCAATTGGAAGAAAAATACGAACTTGATGTTTCAAGGCTTGTCGGTTTTCATCATACTTTAGAACAAAATGAATGGGTCCTTGCACATTTTGTTAAAGACTGTTCTTTTGATTCACATTCCTAAGGGTTACTTCATGATTCTTATCTTTTAACTTT
>BJCM01176723.1:0-12113 GCA_018326385.1 Flaveria bidentis
TACCACACCAGGTGGGTCAATTTCAAACCTCAACAACCGACGAGGTACATCAGACGGTCTGAAGTTGATTCCATTACTGGAAAGCCAAAGATAGTGCTGAAGTGGAGTCCTCCACGCACGATGTCAAGAATCCCTCTTAGGGAAATGCCACAGGACTTCACTCCACACTTCAAGTGGTGGTACTATGATTGGAGAACAGGTGAGGTGGTCATAGTTCTGAATAGAGAAGGAAATATGGAAACTATCCAGGTATTTGACCCAATGTGGCAAACTAACTTGTCTGCTGATGATGTCTACACTTTATACAAGTGGCCATTGTTCTATGATGTGGAAGAATAGTACAAGCCCTCCAATTTCAGAACGTGATAAGACTCTGCTTTGCATTTGAAATACATGCAGGAGTTACAAGGGAGGAAAAGTACAAGAAATTTGAAGAGCTGATGAAGAATGTTAGACAATGATGTAAACTAGGTCCAAAGGGGAGTTTGTTGATACATATGTACCTAGTTTAGGAGCTTAATATAATATGTCTTTCATGTCTTACATATATGTAATTGAATGGTGAATGAAATACAAGTGTGGTTGATGCTTATAATGTTTAATATTTCATTGTTTATTGTGTATTGAACTAACTATATATGTTTATGGTTGTTTACATAGTTCTTAGTCAATAATGGTTGAGAAACATGTCTAAACTTAATTGTGTGGAATTCTCATGTGAATGGACCATGCTAATAGACCATACGCATGAATACTTCATGCTAATGGACCAGTCACATGACTGAACCAGGAGACTAGATCAGTCGCACGATTGTGACATGAGATTGACTCAGTCCCACGACTAAACTTTCAGTCGAGCGGACGGATCAACCGCATGCTTCAATCGCATGACTGAACCATACTAATGGTTCAGTCATACGAAAGGAAAACCCTAACCTATAAATTCCACTTAATTCGTGGAAAAATGTAACAATTCGAATACCTACGCACATAATCGTACCTTAGCCGTCCAGAGACTCAAGAACACCTGTTCCAAGTTCATAGATCGCAGTTAATCATCTTGCAATCGTTCTTAACGTTTTGATTCATTATTAGATCAATTATACTTGCGTTCTAACTGATTGGATCGCCAATCAAATAGGATTCCGCACTATTTGGTTTGGTATACACGTAAATCAGTTAGTACTCCGTACCTAAATTGATACATATGTATTTAGTTTAGGATATTAATGTAATATGTCTTTCATGTCTTACATATATGTAATTGAATGGGTATGAATGAAATACAAGTGTGGTTGATGCTTATAATGTTTAATATTTCATTGTTTATTGTGTATTGAACTAACTATATAGGTTTGTGGTTGTTTATATAGTTCTTAGTCAATAATGGTTGAGAAACATGTTTAAACTTAATTATGTGAAGTTCTCATGCGAATGGACCATGCTAATGGACCATACGCATGAATACTTCATACTAATGGACCAGTCGCACGACTGAACCAGGATACTGGATCAGTCGCACGATTGTGACATGAGATTGACTCAGTCGCACGAGTAGACTTTCAGTCGTGCGGATGGATCAACCGCATGCTTCAGTCGCATGGCTAATGGTTCAGTCGTACGAATGGAAAACCTAACCTATAAATACCACTTAATTCATGGAAAAACTTAACAATTCGAATACTTACGAACATAACCGTACCCTAGCCATCTAGAGACTCAAGAACACCTGTTGCAAGTTCAAAGATCGCAATTAATCATCTTACAATCGTTCTTAACGTTTTGGATCATTATTAGATCGATTATACTTGAGTTCTCACTGATTGGATCGCCAATCAAATAGGATTCCGCACTATTTGGTTTGGTATACACGTAAATCAGTTAGTACTCCGTACCTAAACGGTCCTAACATGGTGGAAGATTAACTGCTTCTCATGTGATCTAAGATGACTTAGAAGAAATGGATCTTGATGATGTTGAAGAAATGGATCTTTAATGGAAATTGGTCATGATCACAGTAAGAGCTAAGAAATTCTTCAAGAAGGGAAAGAAGTTGATCCTAAATAAAAACACTAATTTTAGATTTGACAAAACCAATGTTAAGTGTTATAACTATAGTATGAATGGGCATTTCTCAAGAGAATGCAATGCCCCAAGAAATAGTCACAATAAATTTGCAAGAGCTCCTCATCTCTCCTCTCATCAAAGCTCTCACTTATATCAAGGAAATAAAGGATTACATCATCAACCATCTTATCATGAAACACAAAACCAGATCACACATCATTAACAACCTTCATCATCATCTCAACCAACCTTAAGTGGCCTTGTCATCAGACAAGATAGAGTATGTGACTGGAGTATGTATGTAGAAGAAGTAAAGTCAAACTATCAGTATCATGCTCTTATGGCTCATATCAATAATACTCCAAATACAATACCTGAAGAGGTAAAAGCCAATCTTTGTAACAAAAAATGCATTAATGAGGTGCAACGCTACAAAGAACCTAATTGAAATTTGGCAGCAATGGTAAAAGATGATAAGGTTAAATATGAGATGTTAAAAAATGAAATGAGAGATTTTAAATCTAAAATTTAATCTTTTCTTGAAAATATTAAGAGTGTCATGGAGAAAAGTATACCTTGAAATTCAGATTGAAAATTTTATTGAAATTTAACAAAGTCAAATGCTAATCATTCAACCACGCAAGTCAAACTTGACAAATTCCAATTCTCATCAACCAATCTAAAAGAGTTACTTGATACATAAAAAGATCCAAAGGATATGTCTAGGATAGGCTACAATGATTGTCTCCCACCATATAATGACAACTACACTGCCATGCCTGAACCTTTAACCAAATAAAATTAAATAGACATTAACATTATGAAATCCAAATCTTAAAGCTTTTGTCAAACAACAAACCCACAAAATAAACTACATGTTTATATGAAAACTGATGTTGATAAAATTAAAAATGGTTATCCCATTAAAATCAAAGAATGCATAGATAAGATAGGGTATGTAAGAAGCCTAAAAATCCCATCAAAGTCATCAATATCTTTTGTGAAATTCACTCCTACAAGCATTTTGACTGACAAGGATGCTATGCCCAGTATGAAATCACCCGCTGAAAGAAAATCTTATAATGAGGTCAAAACTTATAAGAATTCGAGCAACTTAGACTATGATTTATCAAAGGGAAAAGCACAAGCATCCTTGTTAAGGAAAGGAAAAGCAAAAGCTCACATATCACCATAATCAAAACCACATGTTTCAACCGGTAAACAAATGGTATTTGAAATTTTTTTCTAAAAATGATGTCACCAAATTTGAGAAATAATGTAACAAAAAAACTAGGAAGCAAAGACATACAATTAAACCTTCAGCTAGTAGAGTTGTAAAACAATCTATTAAGGTTAAGAAAACAGATGTAGATTCCTTAGTGCAGGACTATTTAAGGGATGGTTAATAAAATCAGTCTCCTAATGAGAAGAGTGCTAGAACACTTAATAGATTTAATAGGGAACCAGGACAAATATTATGATACTATGAACACAAGCAAATCAAAAGATGAAAATTGAAGAACATAACAATAAAGTAATGGTTTTCAAGAATGTTGTATATTGTTTCTCAAGTTCCTTTTCATGTGCTAAAAAGCATACATAAATATACAAAGACTTGAGATACTTTATTCTACATCTTACAATCGTCCATACTTTGAAGGCCAGCTAGAAACACTAATCTAGACAACAATAAGATCAATGTAAAGTCAAAAGATTGATTTATCTTTTGACTAGTGACTATGATTTGTCATAACTCACATCCTAATATATTATAAAAAGGATAAAAGTATATAAAGTAGAAATTTACAAACCCAATACCTCAATGTATAGTTACAAAAAGCATGGACCTTTCACCAACTTCTATAAGTTGGTGAGTCTTTTGAGTTACAACGGAAAGTTGGTTAGCTTTATATAAAAGTACATAAGAGAAAGCATGTTCTTCAAAGTCTTCAGAAAAAATCTGTCTTCACTTCATTGGCTTCAGATGACTTTATCTTTGAAGCTTCAGAAGACTTCACTTTTGGCTTTAGAAGATCTTGGTCTTGGTTTTGGAAGATTTCATACTTAGAATATTTTCTTGTACAAAGTATGAAACTTCCGAAGCGACATCTACTAAATACCAAGTGCATGCATGTAGGAAGCACTTGGGTTGCTTCAGGTGCATCATCCTTTCTATAAGCCTTACAAACTCCTCCTAGGTTGATGCTACCATTATGGAGAAGTGATTTAGATATTGATAGTCCTTATTATGATCATGACCATTCCTTTCTTCATTAATTGATCATGATCACTTAAAATTTCAAAATACCTTCTCTTGTCAAAGAGATTATGCAGAGGAAAGTTAAGCATGTCTTGCTAGATGTAGACATCTTGACCACCTTGATCTCTAGTGACATCATCTGTTTGGATTAGCAACAAAGGTCAAAGACAAGATGGGTCTTCATGATACAAGAGTCTCTACTTGAGTTGAAGTAGGTTAAGAAGCCTCTTCTTGCACTTCCTCAAAATGCTTTAACTCATCTTGAGGACTGGAAGTGGATGCCTTTGGTTTCTTATTTGATACAGGCATAGATGCCATCCTTTCCTTCCTCTTTTGAATCTTTAACTAAGTAGACTAGCCTTTAGTACCAGGTCGTTCTACTTTTTCTTTCTTAGTTGGGTTCTATTCCCTCATAGGTTTAGAAGAAGATGGAATTGAACCTTGTTGTGGATCAGAAGATGAAGCTTGTTGTGGTCCAGCATGAGGTCCTGGTTGTGTTGTCTCAAGAATTCAACCCTAACCTCAAGTTCAGGAGGAGCTTGACTTGGTAGGAGTGTAAGTCAACAAGCTCTTCTCTTTTAACCTTCTGCTTAATCAGTCTAATGTGCTTATCCATAGTGTATAAAGATATTAGACTAAGCCTCCTTTCAGAGAATCCATACAGCTTCAAATAGCTCATCATCTTTTGTCTATCAACAAACTTCTTTGACTCTTTTGGATGATGGCTCTTAACTTTGTTGCTTCTTCCCTCATCTTCCTCTTAGTAGCTTTTTTTCTTTAAGGACTTGTAGCTCAAGTTTCTTGAGGTATTCAAAATCAATATACTCATATGATAAGGGAAGAAGTACACATGCCTGGTAGAGTCCTCTGGCACTTAGGTACTTGATCATGTTTTGTCTATAAGCTTCCTTGTCTACCTGAGGTTGTTTCGTTGGCACAACCTCTTTCTCATGACTTTCTTGAACTGGAGAGTGGGTAGGAACATGCTTCTAAAATCTTTTCTATCTTTTGTCTTCTTTAATCTTGAGAAGCAACTCTACGTCCTCTCCCACCTTCCTCTCCTTAAATATTTCCATGTCTGCCAGTTCATTCAATTGCTTTAAGGGGAGGGAGATAATCTCATCAATGTCATAGTTCATGGTCCCTAAATATTTATTCCTAGTTGCCTTTAACTTATCATTTTGAGTGTTTGGTCTGGGAGCAGCCTTGATAGTAGCTTCCATAAAGCCTGAGGACCCAATAGAACTTTCTCCCAGTAGCTCCCTCTTCCTCTCTCACCTCTTCCTCAATCTTCTCTTCCTTAATCTCCTCTTCCTCAATCTCCTCATGAGTCAGTATCCTTTTCCCTTTGTCACCCACAGACCTTTGTGACTCAAGATGGAGAGAGCTTTGGCTTTCATTGTCTAATGTAACAGTTAGACTCTAGTTAGAGAGTGGTTGTGAGACACCTTCACCAGCTGGTGCACTGAGGGTGTGGGATGCTAAAGTGGTAGGTTATGTGACAATGCTCACAGGTTCTATCACTAGGCCTTCAGTCAAGGTTTCCCCTTTGAAGATAATCTTAGGGTCCACCTCAATATCCAGTTGACCAATGACATTGCCTACTCGTATTTGACTTCTTGCTTTGAATACTTCAGTAATCCTATCTTGAATTTTTTTCAGCCATTCGGTCAGCTTGCCTATGTTGAGTTGAGTTGGCAAGTAGCATGTTAACAAGATCAAGACCTTCATAGTAGTTCAAGGTCTGAAAGTTAAAGACCTCTTGTTATCCTTGAAGTCTATGAAGTATCAAGGCTATTCTATCAACATCATACCTCCACCCTAGTATCTAAGTTGAAGCTCCCTAGGGTGGGAATGACATTTCCCTTAGAATACCCTCCACAAATAAACTTTGAATGAGAGAGTCCACATCAATGTGGACTTGAGCAGGTTGCTGAGTATAGAGAATTGGAAGTGAGGGTAGTGAATCCTCTATGTCCATACTTCGTGAAGAACTCTTAAGTTTTATGATTACTAAGACTTTCTCTCCCTTTTTTGGTAGCATCACCCTTGTACATAGGTGAGCTTGGAGATAGGTCTATCACATCTACAGGTTCTTGTGTTCCTGATTGAGCTTTTCTTACAGGTCTCCAAGTTAGTTGCTCCTTGGGTTAAGAAATCTCAAGTTATTGATCATTGATTTTGTTTTGTAAGGTAGTAATTTGAGATTTGAATTAACTAACCTTAGACACTAAATAGGTGCATGTTTTTGACAGGTTTTGCACCTTTAGCCTCATGTTCAACTCATCTTCATCAAAATAATCATGGGGGTGAGAGAATATGACCAAGATCTTCTTCCTCATCACCACCATGATGTTCTTGGCTGTTGGATTTCCTCTACTCAATAACAACTTTACGTGAAGTGTCAATGGGCTGAGTTGCCATGGTTGAGGTCTTAACAAAATAATCACTTGCTAAAGTGAGAGCCTCTTCCACCTTATTAATAGGTGAATGATATGCGCTAGACAGGGGCAAGCAAGAGTATTCATCTCTCTTTGAGTAGGGGAGGAGAATAGAGACTCATGATACTCACTGAATCCTTAGTCTTTATCATTATAGAATTTAAGGTTAGGAATTGGTTGGTTGAGATCAAGAGGTTGAGGATGGTAACTTTCCCCTGAAGGTTGATCAAAAGAGTTTTGAGACTCTGAGTGAAGGATTAAAGTTGTTGGGCGTGTGAGCTTATTAGGCTGAGCATGAGGAACCTCAGCACTGATCATTGGTGAGATAGGAATGATTTACTCCTCAGGAGAAGTGGGAGCTCCATTGTCCACTTCTTCCTGTATTGGTGGTTATGTGAGGGCCTGCACAACCTTAGTAGCTTGTGCAGGAGTTTGTTTGGTTTTCTCTGGTAGGTGTGGATGATTTGTGATTGTTTTGGTGGTTGTGAGGTAGAAGGTATGGGTTCAACACTCGCTAGTGTTGCTAGGTTGTCACCTTTAGCTATAAGCTCTAACATTTTTGGGACAAAGGTTGTTTCTACCCTAGAGAAGCCAACAATTGGTTTCCTCATTGTCTTAAAGACGTCGGGCTTCATCGGTCCCAATTTAAGAACATTACTTGTTCCCCTCAATTGTGAGCCCATTTCACAGTTAAGAATGTGTTAAAAATTGTGAGTACATGAACCTGATCCCTTGAACCATTCCATGAACTATGAAGGAGAGATCTTTAGAAATCTAGTCCCATTCCATGAACCTGATCGCACCTCTGAAAAAATGCCCAAAAGGTAGTTTTCTTTGAACTCAAAAATTTTCTGAAGGTATTTTCTGTTCGGAAGTTTTAATAAAAAGCTTCCAAAGCAAATGTGACTTCATAAAGACATTTCAAAGAGTATTGAAAATTATGCTTCGTAAGAGATTAAGACTTGGTGGTTTTATTCTAAAGAGAATAAAACTTCTGAGATTTAATTGCTTTCGGAAGAAGAGTGTTATTCAAAAACACATAAGTACGTATAAAGTAGTTTAAGCTTCGGAAGATATTTGAAAATTTCTTCCAAAGGTAAATTGACATAAGTAGTTATTTGTTTTGATGACATAATTTTCTTCCAAAGGTAAAACGATATCTTCCGAAAGATAAAATGATCAAAATTGTCAAACAAATCTAAGTAATAAAATTTAAAATATTTTTCCTTCCAAAGTAAACATGGGCTTATGAAGGTGATGAAATAGACAACTTAAGACACACAGATTTTAGAAATAATATAAATTAAGTTTAAAGAAAATCTACTCAAGGTTAATCATCCCAATAGCTTATATAAGATATTTAAATCGTTGTTTATCAAAAAACTTTGGTAAACAGATCAACATATTATTCATTTGTGTTAACTTTCACTAGTTTGATTAATCCCTTTTCAAAGTTATCTCTAATTAAATGATACATGATGTTGATGTATTTTGTCCTTGAGTGTTGTACAACATTCTCTGTAATAGAGATAACACTATTGTTGTATATGTGGATAGGAGTCTCTTTGAAGTTGAATTCATAGTCCAGCATCTTATTCTGAATGCAAAGCATTTGAGCACAGTAGCTAGCAGCAACAATGTATTCAACTTCAGTAGTTGATGCAGACACACATGATTGTTTCTTGTATTTCCATGAGACAATCCTTCCACCAAGGAATTGATCTCTTAGATATATACTTCACAGTCATGTTGTAGCCACCATAGTCACTATCTGTATATGCATATAGGTTGAGGTCAAAATTCTTTGGATACCAAAGGCCTAATGTAGCAGCACCATTTAGATATCTTAGAATTATTTTAACAGTAACTAGGTGTGACATCTTGGGATTAGCTTGATATCTTGCACAAATGCATGTGCTAAACATGATATCAGGCTTGCTAGCTATAAGATACATAAGATACTTAATCATTGCCTTGTAAAGGTGTTTATCCACACACACCCCCTCAAGATCTGGTCCAAGGGAGTAGTTTCTTGCTATGTGTATCTTTGTAACCTTATATTCAGTCATGTTGAATCTTGTATGTATGTCTTGTACACACTTTGAATGACTTATGAAGATGCCACTATAAACTTGCTTCACTTGAATTCCTAGAAAGAAAAGGAGTTCCCCTATGGCACTCATTTCAAATCTATTTTTCATCAGCCTCTCAAAGTCTTTGTAGGGCTTTAGATTAGTTCAACCGAAGATCTTTTCATCTACATACACTTGAAATAGCATTAAGTCATCTTTGTTCCTTGGATGAAGAGAGTTCCATCTATGGTGCCCCTTTCGTAGCCATGCTGACAGAAAACTAAGATAAAGTCTCATACCACTTCCATAGAGTTTGGTGCCGCCCATAAAGAGCTTTATCAAGCTTGAAGACATAATAGGATGATCAGGATCTGCAAAGCCATGTCGTTGTTTAACATACATCTCTTAATCAATCATCCCATATAGAAAAGCACACTTGACATCAAGTTGGTAGACCTTGAAATCCTTGGATACAACAAAAGCTAGAAATATCCTGACAACTTCAAGTCTTGCCATAAGAGCAAAGACATCTGTGTAATATATTTCTTCTTCTTGTGTGTATCCTTGGACAACTAATCTGGCCTTGTTTTTTATGACAAGTCCTCTATCATCCTTCTTGTTTCTAAGCACCCACTTTGTTCCTACGGTAGTCTTACCTTAAAGAAGAGGACATAGGTTCGAAATAGTTCCTCTTGCATAGCTTCAACCCAACTTCCATCCATTAAAGCCTTATCAAATTTATTTGGCTCTATCTAGGATAGCAAACAATAGTGGAGACAAACATTTTCATCATGGGTTTGTCCTCTTGTCCTTACCCCTATATAAATATTTCCATTGATATTTGTGGTGGGATGACACTTGTTTTTCCTAAGTTTAGGGATCATAGCAAGTTGCTTGTATAGATCTAAATTAGAGAATATTTGATCAGGCAATGAAGTTTCACCCATCACATTATCACACTTATCAAGAGAAACTTGATTCAATGAGTGTGTGACATCATTGATGTTGTCTTCCATGCATTGGTTCTCACCATCAAGAAACTCTTGGTCAATATCACCACCACCATTTCCTTCCACATTTGAAGATCCTTCATTTGGGTGTTGTGCGTCTAAGCTAGAATTTGATGGCACCTCAGATGTATCAGCTAAACTTGACATGGTTGTGCTGATTGGAACTCCATGTACAGGGTTAGTTACCATTAGAGCTAAAGTAGTATGATCTTAAGGTCTTCTCATCTCAAATCTTACGTCAGGATCTCCTATTGATAAAATATTAGTGGATCCTGAAACATTCTCATAAGATTTATTAAAATAGTTGGTAACTAAATCAAGATCAAACAGCCAATCAGGACCAGAACCTTTTATACTAGGAGTGTGCTCATTGAAAGTCATATTGACTGACTCCTTAACTACTCTAGTTCTGAGACTGTATACTCTATAAGCCTTAGCTTGAGAGGGGTATCCAATTAAGTGTTCATCATCTGATTTTTCATCAAATTTTGCTACTTGATCTTTGGATTTAAGATAGTGAAAGGATATTCAAATGACCTCAGAAAACCAATGAAAGGTTTTCTCTTGTCCCAAAGTTCATAAGGAGTCTTACCATGAGTCTTGGCTACTAAAACTTTGTTTTGCACATAGAAAGTTGTGTTTACTACCCCTACCTAGAAGGTGATGGGCAGTTTAGAGTCAAACAACATAGTTATTGCAACCTCAATTAGTGTCTCGTTTCTCCTTTCAACAACACTATTTTGCTTAGGGGCCCTAGGAGCACTATATTGTCTTGTAATACCCTTTTTATCACAAAATGTATCAAGGATTTGGTTCTTAAATTCCGTTCCTTCATCACATATTATGATCTTGACCTTGTGATCATATTGATTCTCAATCTTGAAAATGAAAATCTTCAAGATCTCAAAAGTCTCATCCTTAGTTCTATGAAAGAAGACCCAAGTGAATCTTGTAAAGTCATCTGTGATCACTAAACAATATGAGGTTCTTCCTAGACTCATTACACCGGTGGGACCAAAAAGATCCATATGTAACAAGTGTAGGGGAGTAGTGATTTAATTTCTTTCCTTTGGCTTGTGAGATATCTTGTGTTGCTTCCCTTTGAGGCATGCAACACAATGGTCATCACTTGTAAACTCTTTCTTTGGTATTTCAGTTACCAAATCATTCTTAATCAATTTATTCATGTTTATAAAGTTTACATGGAAATTTCTTTTATGCTAGAGGAAAGACTCATCATTAGTTGCTTTAGATAGAAAGCATGAAACTTCTCTAAAGGAGATGTTCCTTGCAAGGCCATCTTGTACATATTCTCCTTCCTGGGGGCTCTAAACAAGATACGATCTTGAGGATTAACCACATCGGGCTTGAGAACAATGCACTTATGCTTAGTGAAAAGCATGTTATGTCTCTGATCACAAAATTGAGAAACACTCAGGAGGTTGTATCCAAGCTCCATGACAAAGTTTACCTTCTCAATGTTGACCTTACCATTTATGACCTGACCCCTTCTAGTAATGTAACCTCGAGCATCTCCTCCAAAAACCACTGGCCCTCCAACAACTTTATAAAAATTATGGAGTAAGGAGCCATAGCCTGTCATGTGCCTGGAACAACCACTATCAATGATCCATACATTCCTATTTGTCATGAGCTGGTCCCGCACAAAAGAGATGATTAGTTACTTTTAGAAACCCAAGCCTTGTAGGTCTTGGGCATATTAAAATAATTTGACGATAATGCAAGAGTAATTGATCCTATTGTCAGTTTGAAGGATCATTTGCTAATGTTGATGAAGAACTTTCAGTCACATGGTGTCTCTTTGTCTTCCACTCCACCTTTAGAAGCTTAGACTTGACCTTCTTTACTTCATAAGTTTTGACAACTTTGGAAGTTTTGGATATTGGACCTTAAGTACTTTAGAAGTATTCCTTTCTTTCGAGACCAACTATTCTTCCAAAGGCAAGTTTTCACTTGTCTTCTTCTTCATTTTGGAACTTCCAAAAGGAAAATAGTTTCCTTCTAAAGCTTGCTTCTTCTTGATCCTCTCAGAAGTTTCTGTGATATCCGGTAATTTTCCGTTATCCAACTCCGTTAGTTCCGCTAAGTTTGCATACACGTGTCGTGAGCACACACTAGTTGTCGTTTAACGTTGGTGACGTAATAATAATTAATCATGTTAAATGGGTGATAATCTAATTGTTAATGTGATTATGGTGTTACGTTTATGTGTTTATATGTTTTAAATATTAATTAAGAAAGT
>BJCM01176770.1:0-12050 GCA_018326385.1 Flaveria bidentis
GGTAATCATGATAACTGAAGATCTAGGAGTGCTGCCTTGTAGAGGAGACCCTAGGATGCATTGAAACTAAACATTTTTGGACAAACTTATGTTGTAAACATTTGTGGTAGTCTGAATTATTACACTGCATGTTTGACACTTGTTCTTGGGTTGTGGGAAATTAAACAATGTCTTACTACTTGATTATGTGATCATCTTTGTGTTATGCTTATGGCTATGTTGTCGTGAATATTGACTAACACGACACAAGTCTCCATTTGTGTTCGGGTGACGTCATGACACGCTCGCCATCATACTTATATTGCTTCTCTAACGTATACCATGTGTTATGACGATCCCGTCTCGTTACATTCCCGTGTTTCCGCTTTAGCGGGGGTGTGACAGGTAACATCCTTAGGTAATAGAGAGTAACAACCCTTTATCAGTTACGATATCAGTTGCCTAGAAGTTGGAGTTCGACTAAGTTGCAGGTCCGAATGAAAGTGATAATCCGATTGTTATGTGTATGTGTTCGTGGATCAAATTGAAGGTTCAGTTATCTTCTCAAAATCAAACGGAAGGTTTAACTTCAGTATTACGGTTTTAGTTTGTCATTTATGTTCGAACGGATCAAAGAATTTACTCGGGTGTTTCGATTTCATGTCAAGCCAATTAACCATTCATAATACGTATTAAAATGATTCATTAGTTCGAAACTGATGTACGAATGTTAAGAGGTGGTTTAATTGTATTAAAATCTAACGTTTTAAGGTTTTCGATGACCGTCGAAGAGATGGCCGGAGGTGGAAGAGGCCGACGGGGTTGGGGGAGACGGTTTGGGTTTTTAAAATGAAGTTACACATTTGGCCCCTGTGGTTTTTGAAAGTTGTTATTTTATGTGAAAACCTTTAATTTAAAGTTTTATAACTTGCAAACTAAACCCTAAACTTTATAAAACCAATCTCAAATAATTATCCAAATTACTTATTTATAAATAAATTGAATTGATTAAACAAATGGCCCCTGTGGTTTTTGAAAGTTGTTATTTGGCCCCTGTGGTTTTTAAGGTAGTTATAACCTTGTAATAGTCTTTATATATTTTTATAGATATTACATAATAATAATAGTAATAATAATAATAATAATAATAATAATAATAATAATAATAATAATAATAATAATAGTGAAGGGTAAGAGTGTAAAACAATTGTGAAAATTGATTGTACCATCTAAATAAATAGAAGTTCAGAATAAAATATTTCTTTATTAAAAAGTTGATTGAATAAGCTATTAAGATAACCAAAAAATAGAGATTTAATGACCATTTAATATAAAATAAAAAGGAAACATTAATTATAAATGATTTTGCGATTTGTTTCTCAATGAACCACTTATTCAAAATGTGGTTTTGATTGTAAGGGTTTGGTTTCGTTTGTGGTCGAAGGACGGTCGACTTGATGTGGAACACGGGAATCACGTGTCTCCACCAAAATTTCATCTGATAAAATCTATTATTTTACTACCATCATTTTAACTCTTAAGAATGAAATAAATTTATCTGTTTAAAGAAAAATAATTAAACCCAATATAATATTTAAAAGAAAAGCAAGCTATAAACAGTAAAAGCATATGAGAAGTTTCTCAAATTTTTTTCTCAAATTAGGTAATTTTTAGGGTGTGAGATGGTTTTTATATTGAATTTTGACTTGTGTGTGTTTGTAAATGTTTTACTAGTTAAAATAACAAACTACATGACATGACATATGATATGACATATGATGTGACGACTTTCATTAGTTGGGATAAATAAATATAATATGTTTTTACAACATTATTAAAAGTGATGCATTAAAGGTTACCATTAATCATTTACCCTCATTCACAAACTTGTTATAAATAGGTGGATAAAAAATGATTGTTAGAACGTTCAAATGAAGTCTTTAAAATTATAAGAGTGTGTTTGGTATATTATATGAAATGGTTTCGAGTGGTTGTGAGTGAAGAAGAAAGAAAATATTACTGTGATTGGTATATTTAAAGAATCACTGTTCAATCTTTATAACTTTTAAATATTTTTAAAGTGATTGTGAGTGAAAAAGAAAGAAAAAAGTAATGATACAGGTATAAAAAGTATTATTTAATTGTAAAAGAGAGAGAAAATATAATGATTTTTAGTGTAATTTTATGGATAAAAATAAGAAACCTACTATGAATGCTCTTAAGGAATAAAAAAATTATGTACGAATCTCCGATTACAAAGTTTTGTTTTGCCACTGATTTATAGCCTTGAATAAAAAATATCAATACAGAGGATGTCACAACAATACTTACATTTACATATTTTGTATTTTAGAGACATTATTCACTCACAATAATAAGTAGTCACTTCTGTTATCTTAACTAGTGAAAGTTACAATAATAATCTGCTATCCATAATAACGGAAGTCAATATGTGCACCTCTTCTGCTATTTCAACTAGTGGAAGTCGCCACACCACATGCCATGTTTATCATCATGTCTGAAGGTTGCAGGGTTGGGGTGTCACGTCAAATAGTTCTGTTATTTCAACTAGCAAAACATTTAGAAAGACACAAGTTAAAAGTAAACCTAAAAATCATTTCACACCCAAAATTAACCGAATCTTTTATATTAACCAAATCTTTTAAATAAACCAAATTTTTAGGTTCATTTTTTTATTTCTAGAAGACAAAAGAAATAAAATTCCATATCCAAAAAGTTCCAAGATTTAGATAAGGACATCGACGACAAAAACAATTTAAAAAATATATTTTAACATGTACAACCTTATTATTATTCAACTAGTGGTATATTATTTTTTATTATGCTGTCAATTTTTTTGAAACTTAATTAATATATTGAGTATTTATAATTCAAAGAAGTGTCCCCCCTCAACGCAAACCAAACAAATGCATTTCACATTTAAACGCTGAATCCAATTTGTATTTGTTAATTGTATTTTTATTATAGTAAAAATGAGTAGATTGTTAAAACACGCTTTATTTTAAGAAAAAAAATTATAAACACGTGATACAATGTTATATGCAAATATTATATGTCCATATCATAAATTCTTTAACTATTAACAAAGTTTTTCAAAAGTTAAATTAAGTAAGAAATTTTGGATAAAAAACTTATAGCCGGTACGTGATTTAACTATAAATTAAATGTGATCTAACTCTAAATCAATCATTTATAGTGTAACTACAGAAAAGATACAACATCAAACATCAACTTTATCATCGATATCATGAAATGACTGCATATAACTTATCAATTAAAAACTTCTATGATCAAATCAAAGTGAAAGAATCTAGACTTTAAATTCTCAAAATACAACAAATATATTCCCACATCCATTTTGTTATGTAATCCATTTTTACTAAAGGTTTCATCCTATTAATTAATAGATTTGTAATTTAGAAATCTATTTTCATAGAATCATATAAGCACTTATACACCCATATGACCATATTTAACACGCTCGTATACATCTTGTACACGTTCACAACAAATTTGACACTTATACAAACAATAAATTCATCAATCAAAAAGACGACGTGATGATACGTTTAACACAACCCTAATTAAATTAAATTGTGGTAAGTAGTTCGTAATTTTTATTCATGTGTTAAATAACTAAACTACCCTTTGATTTTTGATTTTTATTCATTAGGAAGTCTCCTTCTCCTTTAACTATCATCTAGTATTCATCTTACTGTTACTACGTGCTGCATACCCATGGCGTCCTCAACAACCTCCGATCCCGATCAACACCACACTTTTTCATCCATCGGAAAGGTGCTTTACAATAATATTATTATTATGATGATGAGTTTTTGTTTCTTCATCTTGTATTCGATCAATTCGTAAGGTTTTAATTGCATATGGCGATTGATTTCGAGTGATTTACAGGCAGGGAAGTCGTCCGGTGAAATCGAGGGCATGGATGTGCGTCTTCTCAACGCTTATCTTCCATCGGAGAACTATTCGGTACTTGCTGCTATTCTTCCGTGAGTTTCTCCTCTGAAAACCCTCTCAATTTGATGTATATTGTTGTTTGATTTTACGGTGTTATGCTGCTGTTGGGATTTTGAATGTTTCTGTTTCCTTATGTTTGTGAATCGAAGGAGCAAGGGTGTGTAATGTGTATTTTCATGTTTTGTACACTATGGATGATCATTTGTTAGGTCATGATCACATGTAAAAGAAGATTATAGTTACTTTGACTTTGATGTAATTTACGGTGAATATTAAGATATGATGAGACACTTTGTGTTGTTCGTATACAAGAACAAATTTGAGGGGTTAAACTTAATAATTACTCTTTGTGAACTAAAGAAAATATCCCCGTCCCCTTTTGGAGTCAACTGTGTTGTTCATTTGAACTTAATAATTGTTGTAGTCTTAAAATTTTTGAGTGAAGTTTGATAATCATGTTTAATTTGGTAAGAACGTTATCAAATGGTGGTCTGGTGTTACGTTTATTACACTGCGGTGTTGATTTTCGATTTGAACAAACTAGATTTAGAACTAAAAGAATATAAATTTGTTTTCCTTGTTTTGTAGTTTGGCATAAAAACTGTGGATACATGTCCTTGTATGTAATACCAGGATAAATAGAAATGATGTTATGATGTTCTGCTTTGATATATTGCAGTTGGACAACTGATAAAGCCATTTTTTTTATTGGCTGCTATTTCTCTGATGACTCTAAACTGTGAACTGCATTAATATTTCAGTCTAAAGGTCTAGTTGTGATAAATGTCTTGATGATGAATTGGTCGATGATCTCAGATTTCTTTTCCCCGCTTTTGGAGGTTTATTGTATGGCTATGATATTGGTGCCACCTCTTCTGCTACAATTAATATAAAGGTATATTTTTTAGTAAGATTGATGACTATGAAAGACTAGCATTATTTAGCGTAGCTCATATATTTTGTGTATTATGTATTAGTCAATTATTTATAGAGTGTAGTTTGGTGATATACATATATGCATATATATATATATATGTGTGTGTGTATATGTTTTTTGTTTTCTTTTAAATGATGCAGTCACCTACATTTAGCGGCGTCTCGTGGTATGATTTGTCCTCTGTGCAAGTTGGTCTGATTGTAAGTTTTAAATTTCATTGCTGCAAGCTGCCACACATTTTCTTGCACTAATACAAAACTAATATTTCTTTTAACCTTTGGTCATTGCAGAGCAGTGGTTCACTCTATGGGGCTTTGATTGGTTCTATATTGGCATTTAATGTTGCTGACTTTCTAGGTTAGCCATAATCCAGATTGAAAACATAGAAGTTTAAATTTTAAATACATGATTTTTATGAAGTATAAGTAATGAATGTGTATTTAAGGAAGAAGGAAGGAGCTGATGGTTTCAGCTGCATCATATATTATTGGTGCTGTGATAACATCACTCGCACCTGGTTTTGCAATCATGGTGATTGGCCGCTTCATATATGGTATAGGAATTGGACTGGTAAGATATACATCTGTCATATGAACTATTAATCATTCAAGTTCATAAATTATAACTATTAAGTATGAAACAAAAACTTGTTTCTATGTAGGCAATGCATGCTGCTCCAATGTACATTGCTGAGACAGCTGCAAGTCAGATACGAGGTCGGTTAATATCCCTCAAAGAATTCTTCATTGTGATGGGAATGGTTGTAAGTGGTTCATCTTTTCTGAAGATCTCTTACACATGGTGTTGACTTTGTTGACCGCATACCTGCAAATCAAATGGAATAATAATTTGTTTGTTTTCTTGCAGTTAGGTTATGTGGTCGGTAGCCTTTTGGTTGATATAAGTTCTGGTTGGCGGTATATGTACGCGACTGCTATTCCTTTTGCAATAGTTATGGGTATTGGAATGTGGTGGCTACCAGCTTCACCAAGATGGATTTTACTACGTGCAATTCAAGGAAAAGGTGATATGCAGGAATTAAGAGAATATGCCATCTATTGCTTAAGGCGGCTTAGAGGTGAAACTGTTGATACTAATTCAGCAACTCAGGAAGTTGAAGAAATTTTGACTGAATTATCTTATATCAGTGAGGAAAGTGAAGCTACCCTAGGGGAGATGTTTAAGGGAAAATGCTTGAAAGCATTGACTATTGGTGCAGGTTTAGTCTTGTTCCAGCAGATAACTGGTCAACCTAGTGTACTTTACTATGCTGCATCAATTTTTCAGGTACTTAATTTTTGAAATTTGATTTATAAGTTTCCGAAAGATGTATATGTACCTGAACTGTAAACTTTTTTATAGACAGCAGGGTTCTCTGCTGCATCAGACGCTACAAGGGCATCCATTCTACTTGGCTTGTTAAAGGTAACAATACAAAAGTAAAAGAAATATTATTACGTAAGTTTGCAAGACATGCGTATTGTATTTGATTTATGTTCCATGCTCCTTTCAGTTAATCATGACTGGTGCAGCTGTTTTGGTTGTTGACAAACTTGGGAGGAGACCTTTGCTTCTTGGCGGTGTTTCTGGCATTGTAAGTTCTCATCGTCATATTATTCTAAACTATTGGTTAAAAGAACCTATCGGGCAACTGGACACCTTGCCTTCTAGGAATCTTGGTGAAATATTGGTATTAATTAGGGTTTTTATATTGTCTTGCAGGTAGTTGCATTGTTTCTCATGGGATCATTTTACACTTACCTCAGTAATGTGCCTGCAGTAGCCGTTGTTGCATTGCTGGTGTACGTTGGATGTTATCAGGTACAAAGGCTGTACTTTGTCAATATATCTTGATGCAAAATCTGCTAATCCATGTGCACATTTATCCATTTGCGTGGGTGGCGTTAATTTATCGTAGAGGTGGCAAAATGGGTGGGTTCGGTATTAGGGATCAAATTGTGTAATCTTTTTCTAGAGATGGAAACGTGCCGGGTAGATCAAAAACACTTCCTGTCTAGTGAAATATGATTACCTTTATTTTATCCAGGAAATGTTTTGGTGCAGATATCTTTTGGTCCTATTGGTTGGTTGATGATATCTGAAATCTTCCCTTTACGCTTACGAGGGCGTGGATTGAGTATCGCAGTTCTTGTCAATTTTGGTGCTAATGCATTGGTTACATTTGCATTCTCTCCATTACAGGTACTTTTTTCTTTCTTTTCACTTCTTGTATATTCACATGTATGGGCATTGTATTGTACACTTGTGTGTGTGTGTGTGTATATATATATATATATAAAGAGATGATGATGATGTAGGACGGCGACTAGACATATGAATACGCTCTCGTAAATACAAATAAATTGAATTTTATTAAAAAAAACAAAAACAAACAAACCAAGTAAATCTCACTTCAACACTAGGGTCTATGGAGGGTGAGACGAGGGTAAACCTTACCTCTATCTGATGAGATAGAGAGGTTGCCCTTAGAGAGACTTCGGACTCACAAAGACCTCCCTTTTTTTGTTTCTTTTAAATAAAATATTTTTTTGTTTGTGGTGGCAGACATTGCTTGGGGCTGGGATACTGTTCTTCATATTTGGAGGGATAGCAGTGGTGTCTCTGGTTTTCATTGTGTTCATAGTGCCAGAAACAAAAGGGTTGACACTAGAGGAAATAGAGGCTAAACTCCTATAGAAGGGTTGTGAATTCCCTTTCCTTTGGTATATAAAATATAAACTTAAAGTATGATGCTCTTTACCCCTAGGCCCTAGTAATCAGTTTACAAGCATAAGATGCTACTTTTGAGTCTTGAATTCAGCAATCTTGTTTCAGATTCTTGTTGTTTATGACATTTACCTGTTTTATTCATAATTGTTATTATTATGATGTTATGGTTTTAGTTGGTGTATGTGTCCATTTCTCAACTAATTATTGGACGCTGTGTGATTCAAATACTCGCATTTGGCACATCTTCAAATTGTCAAGGTCACATCAAGGGAACTCACTGTTTATTGACACCCTTCCCCAACACACACCAAAAAATTAGTAGAAGAATATTTTTCCTATTTATTTTAGTTTGGATCATAACTAAATTATTTTTTATATATATGAAATTAATAATTTATAATTAATAACTTATTGGTTTACCTTAACAAGCTAATAGTTTACAAAGTGGAGGCGAACAAGATAAGGATGTGTAAAATAAATCTGTACGAAATGGAACTTAAATAAGGTGTGAAATGGAACCTAAATAAGGATGTGGGTGTTCCCAATGAAACATTTTAGTGGTAAAGTAACGTTCAAACAAAGGTTGAGTTTAGACTTTAGATCCTGTATAAAGCAAGTGTGATGATTTTAAAAATAAAGCAAATGGTGGGTGTTTGTGGTAAACTTAATATATTTAGGGGCTTAAAATAAAACAAGGACCCTCATTTATATATTAATCATAGAGACTTTTTACTTGAATAGTCGATGTAAACAAAATTATTTATAATTTGGTAGAAAACAACTTAGGACAAAAGATCAATACTAGATTGAAGCGATTGAGTATAAATCATAATAAGATAATAATAGTTAGTGTATTAGTTGGTTAATTACAAAAGAGCATTTAGAATTAATGAATCTAAAATAATCGTCAATAGCAAACGATCGATGAACTTTTGATGAACCAAGTTTCGTAAGTCCACATTGATTATAACCAGGTTTCGTAAGTGTACATCGATATCCTTTCAATCATTTTGTTATCCTTCACATTTATTTTTAAAAACACAAATATTGATTGGATTATCTTGTAGCTTATAATATAGATAAAAGTATTTTTTTTCTAATTTTAGGGGTCTAAAACGGTTGTTTTAGTTGTTTGACGGTAGAGACGCCTCTGAATGTTAAGGAAGTGAGTAGAGTCGCTCTAAATAGGTGGATGAAGCAACCTTAAAAGAGACTGTTGTACCTTGTGAGCAAAGTCAAGAGATCTATTTTAAAGGAACTTATTATTTTAAAGAAACTAAATGACAAACGTGAGTTGATCAAATTTGATTCTTTTTATTTTTGTTTCATTTTGTTTTTGTAGGTTAGATACTTGGTCATGCTACTTTTATTATATGTATTGTGTTCATCTTATTTTAATTTATTGTATTAAAACAATATTGTATTGTTCCATAATGTTTATATGTTTGACAAGGACAGATAGTTACTATATATATATATATATATATATATATATATATATATATATATATATATATATATGGGGTAGGAGGATGTGTTGGCAGCAAGAAGGTTAAACTATAATACACAAACAAATGAGCCGTTTGAGCAACAATAAAAAACTAAAATAAGTATCAAACCTAGAAGACGCAATTACTCCCGAGGTCTTTGCCATTTATTTCACTACACTCATGTTTATGTTGTTGCTTCGAAGTCATGTATTGTTTTTTTCCCTTTATTATTATTTAGTACTCATTGTTTTATGCAAATACCACATGCGTGATTAATTTTTGAAGTGATGTAGCATACATATATATAAATGACGTGCATTCAAATTTTTGCAGTTTTTTATTAAATTGTGTATTCAAGCTAAAGTCATGTATATCATTCCTTTGAGTTATGACATTTGCAGTTGCTCATATATATATATATATATTCCTCGTAGCTTCACAAACCACAACCACTAAAATCTTGAAAAATGAACTATTTTTCAAGATTGATTGTGCTTCTAGTCTTTCTGGCATCACTTTCTCACTTGTGTTCTTCAAACCAACTTCAAGATAGCTTCTATCAATGTCTTTCCACATCCTCCATAACCCAACTCCCCAACATCTTTTACACCCCAAACAACCCTTCTTTCACACCCCTTTTGAATGCAACAGCCTTAAATCTCCGATGCATTGCGCCAGATGCCGCTAAACCCGAGGCTATTCTCACCCCCTTGAATGAGATCCACATCCAAAATGCAGTTATTTGCGCGAAAAAGGTTGGGATTCATCTTCGGTTTAGAAGTGGAGGGCATGATTATGAAGGAATCTCTTACACGTCCGTTATGGACCCTCCATACGTCGTTATCGACATGTCCAAACTTCGTGGAGTTCATGTTGATGTTGAGGATGAGTCGGTTTGGGTTGAGGCGGGTGCAACCGTTGGCGAGCTTTATTATCGAGTTGCTGAGAAGAGCAAGACTCATGGGGTCCCAGCTGGGCTATGCACAAGCCTTGGTGTTGGTGGTCACATCACCGGTGGTGCGTATGGTCCCATGATGAGGAAGTACGGGCTAGGGGCCGATAATGCACTCGACGTGAAGATAGTCGATGCAAACGGACAGATACTAGACCGAAAAGCCATGGGAGAGGATGTTTTTTGGGCTCTTCGAGGCGGAGGTGGTGGCAGTTTCGGGGTCATAGTTTCTTGGAAACTAAAACTGGTACCAGTCCCCAAAACTGTCACAGTTTTTAACGTTGGAAGAACGTTAGAACAAGGTGCGACTAAGATTCTTTACAAGTGGCAACAAGTTGCTGACAAGCTCGACGACGATCTATTCATCAGGGTTGTGATTCAACCCACGAATGTTCCAAACACGAGTCGAAGAACCATAACCACAACTTACAATGCACTCTTTCTTGGAAGTGCAAACAAACTTCAAGAAATCATGAAACAAAGCTTCCCCGAGTTGGGTCTAACTAAACAAGATTGCATTGAAATGAGTTGGTTGGAGTCTGTATTGTTCATCGCTGGCTACCCGAGAACGGTCCCGACCACGGTCCTACTCGCGGGTAAACCGGCTTTCGTGAACTACTTCAAAGCAAAATCAGATTTCGTAAAAACCCCTATTCCAGAAAAGGGGTTAGAAGAAATCTGGGAAAGATTATTGGAAGAAGAAATCCCACTAACGATCTGGAATCCGTACGGAGGGATGATGAGTAGGATTCCAGAATCGTCTGTCCCGTTTCCTCATAGAAACGGGACACTATTCATGATCCAGTATGTGACAATCTGGATGGACCCTAAAAAGGATGTGATGAACAAACATGTTGATTGGATTAGGAAGCTTCATAACTACATGGCACAACATGTTTCGATGTTTCCGCGACAATCTTACGTGAATTACCGCGATCTTGATCTCGGAATGAACGATAAAAACGGTGATGACACTAGTTTTGTGAAGGCAAGTTCTTGGGGAGCAAAGTATTTCAAAGGGAACTTTGATAGATTGGTGAAGATCAAGACTGAGTTCGATCCTGATAACTTCTTTAAGCATGAACAAAGCATACCAGTTTTACCCTTGAAAAGCAGACTCCAACATTCGGAGTTGTAGACAAGGTGAAGGGTAAATATGTAATTTATCATATAGTTTGTATGCAATATATGGTTTGATATGACTTTATAAGTATACATTGAAATATCATTTTAGTGGTTTCTGTATGTTTGGTCTATATGACAAATTGTGGATTATTATTGGAATTTGCATCCATCTTTTGATTTACATTCGACTCTTCAATTGTTTGTCTATCTTATTTGATTGTTTTAAACATGATTCTAGTTAAAGATTTATTTTGTTCAATTTAGTCACCGTCTAGATCTATACTATATCAGTATGTTCATGAAAATTCTAAAGAACAATAAAATAAGTCAGTCAGGTTGGTGTTAACTTTTACCAGTTTATGTGGTTAATGGTTTGTTATTGATGATGCACTCCGATTTAATATTTTGACAGGTTAATGGTGTTTGTTGAAAATTTTAAATACATCTACGTACCACATGTTTAAAAAATTAAAAGATCACATTATTAATCAAAGCGGGCAAATTGAGTCAGTCACTTTGGTTTGGACCGTTTAGGGTGGTTTCAATCGTTTATTGAACAACATTACTACTAGATGAACAAGTTCGATAATTCTTACACCAATATGGCAAAGTTGGTAGACAAATTACAACAATTGTATAATTTTTAAACATAGGACACTTAGGAGCTCTTTGATTACACTGACCGGGTAAGATCTGACTGAGTCAGAAATTGACACAGTTAGAAATTCTGACTGAGTATACATCTGACTGAAACTTGACTGTTTGATTCAGTATCTGACTGGAACCAAAACGATTCAATATTTAAGTAACAAAACCCACCGGAGTCACACCACCGGTC
>BJCM01176837.1:0-22691 GCA_018326385.1 Flaveria bidentis
AATCTTTTGTGATAACGAGGGTGCGATTGTACAAATCAAGGAACCCCGTGCACATCAAAAGACTAGACATATTGAGCGGAGATTCAACTACATAAGGGATGAAGTTGAAAAAGGAAAGATATGTATTCATAAAGTTCACACCGATCAAAACATTGCGGATCCACTCACGAAGCTCCTTGAAAGGGAAAAGCATGAAAGTCATACTTGTGCCTTAGGACTTTGATATTCTAGTGATTGGAACTGATCTGTTTAGTATTTAAAAGTTTGGAACAATGTAATATTTAACTCTTTTATATATCTGTGATATTCTGAGTTAAGTTCCTTTCAGCATGTATACATCCATGAATATGTTTATTATTTTAAATGTTCGTAGTCGGTCATGTTTGTGGGAACAAATATGAACATAAGACTATTATGAACATGGATTGGTGGATATTCATAAGGCATGAATATAGAGCAATTGGTTGCTACCAAAGTTCATAGATATTTGTGGGATACAAATATTGGACTAACCCGCATCTCAAATATTACTACATGGAGTATTCTAGAATGATCATAAGTAAATTTGAGTAAAGGCTAATATCATTTGGTATCCTCCGACCTGATATACATATCGGGTTTTGATATTCACCAATGTGTTATAGCTTGAGGTAGTTCTTCACTGCTCTGAAATAATGGATAGTACATAAGGCTATGTTCAGGTGTGACACGAGGTGATTGTGAGAATCGCATGTAGTCAAGATGGAATTTGTTCCTCTTATTCGTTGAGAGAAAGATGTCTAAGGACTGAATAAGTTAAATCAACAAGGAATGATCATTCTATGTCCTTGGATTTAACATTACATCTGTAATAAAAGGATAAATGATTGATTCACCTAATCGTTTCAAGTTGGATACTTGAAGGGGATGACGTTATTGAATGGCTTTTAATCATGTGTATTAAGGGTAGTAAACCGTTGTTAGGCGGTATTTACTGCTTGCATCAATCTTCTATGAATCTTGTGCAAGTGGGATATTGTTGGATTTTATGTAGAAGACACATAGAACATTGATGTGGTTAGTACGTTATGATCCAAGTCGGGTCATACCCAATAGCAAGTTTAGAAAACACCAATTAAATATTTGTGATATTCTGAGATTGTGTTCCTTTTAGCATGTATATATCCATGAATATGTTTATTATTCTAAATGTCCGTAGTCGGTCATATTTGTGGGAACAAATATGAACGTAAGACTATTATGAACATGGATTGGTGGATATTCATAAGGTATGAATATAGAGCAATTAGTTGCTACCAAAGTTCATAGATATTTGTGGGATACAAATATGGACTGACCCGCATCTCAATTTTACTACATGGAATCTTCTAGATTGATCATAAGTAAATTTGAGTAAAGGCGAATATCATTTGGTATCATCCAACCTGAGATACATATTGGGTTTTGATATTCACCAAAGTGTTATACCTTGAGCTAGTTCTTCACTGCTTTGAAATAATGGACAGTACATAAGGCTATGTTCAGGTGTGGCACGAGGTGATTGTGAGAAACATATGTAGTCAAGATGGAATTTGTTCCTCTTATTCGTTGAGAGCAAGATGTCTAAGGCCTGATTAAGTTAAATCAACAAGGAATGATAAATCTGTGTCCTTGGATTTAACATGACATCTGTAACAAAAGGATTAATGATTGATTCACCTAAATCATTTCATGTTGGATACTTGAAGGGGATGATGTTATTGAATGGCTTTAAGTCATGCGTATAAAGGGTAGTAAACCGTTGTTAGGCGGTATTTACTGCTTGCATCAATCTTCTATGAATTTTGTGCAAGTGGGAGATGTTGGATTCTTAATGCACAAGAACACATAGAATATTGATGTGGTTAGTACGTAATGATCCAAGTCGGGTCATACCCAATAACAATCTTGCAAACACTAATATAAATATTTAATTGATGATATGATCATGCAATTGAATAAATACACCAATTTAGAAAATGGGGTTTCTAAATAAATTGCATTTGAGATGAAACAACTTATAAGGATACTTTGTTTATGGACATTATTTGTTATGTTATTTAAGTTGGTTAAATAACATCAAATAATAATAATAGTGTGTGTATAAGTTATATAATTAAAAGTTTAATTAGAAAACTTATATGTATAATTAGAAAAACATTAGTGAAAGTTTTTGGGGGCAAAACCCAAAACTCTTCAAGTTTCGGCCGCCCCTAATAGGGGTCCATGGCCACTTGTTTTGTTCACTTGTTTTTCCTAGAAACACACACATACTCCATCTCTCTCTCTCTCTCTCTATTACATGCAAGCACCTCAAGAACATTTCTTCCTCTCCATTGTTGAAGAATATAGAGGCTGAAAATTCAGATTCCAGCCACTCTTGTGGTGTGTTTTGGTGTCCAAAAGCCTAGCAACAAAGTGTCTTGCTTTAGGCTTGTGGGTATACTAGCTTGAGGACATCTTCCTTGGTGTTTTGGTCTTTCAAGACTTCATCCTCTTCTTCATATCCAACGTTTTTGGGCAGCCTTTTGGAAGGTGGTTCATCCAACGTTTTTGGACAGCTTTGGAAGGTAGTTCCATGGTCGTTTTTGGTTGTTATTTGTTCTTGTTAGCTAGTTCATACACATATATATGATCCTTATGTTCTTGGGTTTGTTGTTGTCATGATATGAGCTTTCATTTTCAGATTACAAATGATAATATTAAAGTTATATTCCGCTGCATTTTCAAGTTTAAAAAGGTTAAACTACTTTGATATGGTCCAACAAATCCAACATTGGCATCTAGAGCCAGATATGTGGATGACTAGCTTCCTTATCCTTGTAAAATTGGTTTTATGAGGTTTTAACAACCTAATAGGGGCTGTTTTGTGATGTTCTGATGAATCCCCAACCTTTCAAGGTTGTATCTTACATACTTATGATTAAACCTTGAAAGAATAGATATCAAAATGGTTGATTGTATTTTGTTTGGACAAAACACCCTAAATTATTGGTTTATGTTGGCTGAAAATTTAGGGTCATATGGGGATTTATTTGGTTCTTGGATGTTGTGTCATATTGGTGCATAACCTAACTTTGACCTTGTGTTGGTTTGGTTTTGGATGGATGTTTTGTTTTGGTTGTACTCATTCTTTATTGGTTGTAATAATTATTCCTTTGTGCTTATATTTGGATGTAATTTATTTATTCATTCATTTGTGATGTAATAGATAGATTAAGTTTGTTTTCTTTACTAGAAAATTTTGTATTAGGATATAAATTTTGTAAATGAAGATGCTCAAGATGGAAGCACAAAAGGAAGACACAAAGAGGACATGATGCATTTGGATGCAACTTCAAGTGGGGGTCTTTGGAGACCTTATATTTTGTGTTATGTTCAACCCTTAGGAAAGACCTAATGACAACACTTGTCATGGCAAACAAGTGTTGTCAACTTAGTGGCTATGGTTATGCACTTGTGGTGGTTTCTTGTATGCTTGTTTGATTATTCATTTTATGTTGATTGTTTGATATGTGGATATGCTTAACAATCTTAATAAATGGTCATAACAAGCTGAATTTCATGGTTCTTAATCATTAATATGTTAATAAAAGATTTTAAAAGGATTAATGATTTCAAATAAAAGAGGTTTTATTAAAAGAACCATAGGGTACCATGTATTTGAAAGCATGCAAATACAAGATACATAGAGTTTTCATAACAAGAATTAATGAAAACTAAAATCCCTTTTGGAACAAGTTTAACACCATCCTTTTACATGACACTCAAATCACTTGAGAACTACTTGTGGGATAAAGGTCACCTAACCACTTTTAGGGAACTTGTGTGTTTGAGGTGGGCTTAACATATTTGTGGGATGAAGGTCACCTACCCACTTGTATGTCTAAACTCACACGTGTGTGTAAGTAGAACGACTTGAATCGGAAACCATGTGCATAGGGTCACCGAAGCATGGCGTACAATGGTGTTGATGGTATTTTACATGCCGACTAAACATAAGATGTTTAACCGATCCCATAAAGCTAGAAGTTGCAATAGGTTGCAATTGTTAAATGTTGACTACCTTGTTAATTTAACTTATGGGATAAAGGTCACCTAACCATAATTTAAATGTAACGTTGGATTCTAGATTTAAATTATTAATTGTCTATGAGACATAAAAGGGTATTAATAATTAAAATGTAATTTTAATTATTGATGACATACTACTTTTTGGAAATGATATTCCAACCATGGAAGGTGTTAAAACCTGGCTTGGAAGTTGTTAAAACCTGGCTTGGAAATGATATTCTCATACCAGGCTCTAGGGGCTTGATGGAGCCCGTAAAAAGCCTTATCCAATTTATAAACTCTATCGCGATGATAAGGATCCTCAAGTCCTTCGGGTTGACTGACGTAGACTGTTTCACGGATTTCACCATGAAGGAATGCACTTTTTACATCTAATTGATAAACTTTAATCTTCATGTAGGATGCATAGGCTAAAAAGATACGAATTGCTTCCATCCGAGCCACAGGTGCAAACACTTCATTGTAGTCAATTCCTTAGACTTGTCTAAACCCTTGAACTACAAGTCGAGCCTTATTTCTGATTATAACCCCTTGATCATGTTTCTTACACTTCAGCACCCATTTAGTGCCAATCACCTTGGCACCTTTTGGTCTGTCCACGAAGGTCCATACTGCTAACTTCTTGAACTGTAGGAGTTCTTCTTGCATAACACTAACCCATGTCTCATCATTTAAGGCTTCACTTACATATTTTGGCTCATATTGAGACACAAAACATCGATAAGCACCATCGTGAAGGTATCCATTTTCCATGACTGAGGCATAATTAGCTGAGTATAGCTGATTTCGTGTATGCACTCCCGATAGAACATCCCTAATGATGTTTTCTAGGGGATGTTTCACAGTAATTCGAGATCCGGGAGTGGTGGGTACAACTACTTCAGTATCCAGATTTTGAATCCCAGGTTCAGTATCTGTAGTTGTTGGAGTATGAGGTTTAGAAGTGTTAGAGACATCAACATCTGATGCTTGTGTACTTTCATTAGTCGGAACCTGGTCCTCCTGGTCCATATTTGCAGTTTCAACTGCTTCATCATCAGAGGAGGAGTCACTTACGTCAAGCTCACCCCTGAAGGACTAGAAGGATCATGTAATGGAACCGATGGTGTTGAGTCTTGTGGAGGAGTGTTCAGAACATTTGTACATCATTGTAGCAGATAACTAATCATCAGGAAGAGAGGGAGGTAGGTTGAAGGACGTAAAAGTTCCATCATAGTCAAAGAAGAAAGAAGGTCCTTTTCCAGTAGGGGGTGGTGTATCTTTGAACATCAATATTGCACCTCACTTCTACATGACCCGTTGAGTTGTTATAAACTCTCTTGTATGGTATACTTTATCCGAGAAAGATACCTTCTTTAGCCTTCTCACTAAACTTCCCGGTATGTGTTTCTTTAACAACATGCACGGTGCACCAAGTGGTTCGAGATACTCTATGTTTGGTTTACATCGCTGGAGCAGTTCATAACAAGTTTTTCCATGATGTTTGACCACCAAGACTCGATTCAGAGTGTAGCATGCATTAGCCACTGCTTCGTTCCAAAATTGAATAGGTAGTTTAGAGTCGGCTAATACCGTTCTTGCTGACTCTATCAAGCTACGATTCTTTCCTTCAGCAACTCCATTCATTTGTGAAGTGTAGGCAGACGTAAATTGATGTACAATTCCTTTCTCTCTACAGAATGACTCCATCCACTGATTCCTGAACACTATTTCGTTGTCTGATCCAAATCTGCCTTACTTTCAGCTTGTAGAGTGATTCCAAAGTAGTTACTAGATGTTTGAATGATTCAAAAGTCTATGATTTGGATTTTAGAAACATCACCCAAGAGAATCTTGCATTATCATCAGTTACTATATAGCAGTACAGATCTCCAGCAATGCTCTTTGTGCTGTCTGGGCGAAACAGATCCAAGTGTAGAAGCTCGAAAGGAATATAGATAGAATTAACTTTCTTTGCCTTGTGAGACTTCTTGGTCTGTTTCTCTTTCTCACATGCTACGCATAAATCCGGAAGTTGGAAATTCTTGACAGTTACTCCTTTCATTAAATCATTCTGTATCAGATGATTCATCTTCCTAGGATTAATGTGTCCCATTCTCCTATGCCATGAGACTGAATCCCTCTCTGTTGCCTTTGACAAGAAGCATTGCATAGTGGTCTTAGTTATGGAGGCTTTTGATAGATCCAAGACATACAGATCATTATCTATTGAAGCTGACATTAGAACTTTATCCTTGTGGATAACATAATCCTTCATCAACATGTAGCACTTCTTGTTGTCAAACACAACTTTAAATCCTTTATCACAGATTTGGGAGACTGAAAGCAAGTTGTTCTATAGTTGTTGAATGTACTTGACCTTGTCAAACTTTACTTTCTCGTTTCCCACTTTGCCTTGAGCTGTGATGTAACCTCCTTTATTTCCAACAAATGATACATGTCCCCCTTTAATTTGTTTGAGGTTAAAAAGGAGAGACGAATTCCCGGTCATGTGCCAAGATCCCCCACTATTAATAATCCAGGTATATGTGCTAGCGCTATAGCGGAAACCCTGCACATTAAGAGGAATTGATCAGTTCTGGTTTGGGACCCAAGCCTTAACCGGTTTGGGTGACCCAGGGGAATCACACATCAGGAACTCAACCCACTATCCTTCATAGGATGAGGGCACATTGTTCTTCTTCTTGTTCTCACTATCAGACAAATTACTTGATTTTTCTTTCCATAAACCAGTTTTGTGTAAGGCATGTTTGTGATAAACAGACGACTGGCTTATAGTTTGAACTTTAGGTTCACTAGTACTCTTAGGTGGAGTATTAGATCTCATTTTAGAAAAACTTGGTTTTGGATGATAAAGTTCAATTTTCTTTTTGGGCGTCTGATAATAAGGACAATTAGGAGAGATATGTCCTTGTTTTCCATAACTGTAGCATGATCTCCCTTCTATAGTTTGAGGAAAATTAAAATGTGGGGTTGAGTTTGATAATGGTGTGAAATGTGTCTAGTTGGGTTTTGTCACTTCTCTTTTAGATGTTTCGACTTCTTTTACAAAATTAATTGTTTTAACATTTTTAACATCTTTAACCTTTAGTTTATTTGGACTTTGACGAGTAGCACGAGTTTAGTAAACTGAATTAGTCATTTTGGGTTCAGATGTAGACATGTGTGAACCTGACCTTAAATTAACCTTTTCAATTTGATCATCCAAATATTCAATAGGCATATTTTCTTTTGATTTCAAAGTAGACTCCTTCTGTTTAGTGCTATTCTTCATAGGATTTCCCGTAGAATCGGGATCACTAACCAGAGGAGTGGACACCACATGATCCTTAAATGGGTTGTTATTTAGTGGTCTACATTTAGTATTTAGAAGGATTGCATGTGGTGGCGGAACTACTTTGTAACCCAAACCTTCCCCATTATTTTGCTCTTTCACTAAGTTTTGAACTATGTGTGAAGAACTAGACAAGTTGTACAGTTTTTGTTTTAAAGAATCAACTTCCACTTCTAAAACTGCTTTTTCCTTTTTTGTTTCTTCCAAATAATTTAAATAAAACTTTATGTCATTTGCTTGATTCAAAGCAACAACCTTAGTATCCCTTGGTTGTTTTCCCAAAAGTTCTATTTTTTCTTTGTAACTGCACTCATTTTGTTTTAAAATACGATTGGCCTCAGTGAAGAGTTGTAAGTCATTTACTAAATAATCATTATGTTCTAATAACCTTGAAAATTTTAGATCAATGCTATCCCTAAATTTGTCACATTTAGAACAAGCATGTTTATCAAAAAATCGATCATTAGAACTTACCTGTGAGGAATCAGACGAGTCAGCCATCAAAGCTGTATCAGACTCTTCGTTGACTGGAGATTCTGAGTTTGTTGCCCTAAGCTCTTCCTCAACCAAGTGATTTACCACATTCACAGCTTATTCAGTATCTAACATCGCTTGATCAGCTAAGATCTCACCTTCACTAGAAGATACATCATCCAATGCCTCAACAAAGGCAATATTTGATTCACCCGGAGAAACAAAGCGGAAGGACCAGTCCTGCCCTTTATCACCTTGAGCCATCAAATCTTTTGTCTCTTTGGTTGAAGATGTAGTTCCAATCATGCCTTTGTCTTGACGGTTGAAGGTCGGAAATGGGTTTCCATCACCATTTTTTCTTGGGCTTTACACATTCACGAGTAAAATGCCCCTTTTTACCATAGTTGAAGCATGTGACTTTGGTTTTGTCAAAAACAAAAGTCGTGTCTTTAGTGGCTACTAGATTCTGCCCCGTCTTTTTGACAAACTTCTTTGCTCTTTTGATAGCACTAGCCAGGGCTGACATTATGTCAATTCTTTGTAGCTCGTTTTCATCAACTTGCTCATAATCCTCATCTGCAAGATGAAAATTTCCAATCTTACCTGCAACTAAACCACATAAGATTGTACAATAGCCGCTAGAAGATCCATATGCTCTTTAGCAACTTCCACTGTGACATTACCGAGATTCTCGGTCTTTACCTTTGTTGTATTTGCTTCAGGAACTATGTATTGGGTTCCAGATGACCCTGACATTTTGGTTCCTAAGTTACTGGTTTGGGAAGGAGCAGAAGAACTAGACACAAACGCTATTTTTAACGGTGCTCCTGAAACAACTGGAGTTGGAACTGAGTTATAGAGTGATGGATTCTGAAGATAAGATCCTTTCTTCGACTTGTATCTCATTCTCAATTCTTCCTCTCTTAACTTTAAGATGAAATAATTTATGTCTAATGTCACAAGAATGTCGTATTGTCTCAGGTTGTACACAAATGAATCCTATTTATCCGGCAAACCATCTGTAAAGCTTGAAACTTTATCTTCCATAGACGTTGTCACACCATGAGTGTGCAACTCACTCATCAGATGATAGAATCTGTCAATAATATCATCCAAGCTCTCATTCCCTATCAAAGAGAAATTTTCAAATTCCTTTTTGAGAGCTTTAGCCTTTAGTGCTTTGAGAGTTGTGTTTCCATCAAATCTCTTCTCCAAAGCTTCCCATAACTTTTTAGCCTGCTTGTTCTCAGAGAACTGATGAAAGATGTCCTTCGGTATCGATTTAGTCAACAAGGCATAAAATTTCTTTTCAGCATTGAATAGAATCTTCTTTGCTTCACTCATTCCTCCCAAGGTTAACTTGACTCCATTAGCACTGACTGGTACTGTGTAACTAGTCTCAATGGATGTTCAAAGATTGGGATCAACTCCATTTAAATAAATTTCAAACCGTTGTTTCCACTATGGGTATTCATCTAACGTTAATAGCTTTGGCGGTTTATTATGATTTCCAATCTCATTCTCCGAAGTAGAAGGTTCTGGATGCGAGAGTCCTTTCTGGTAGTAAATGCAGCAAATTGATCTTCCATTGCTTTAAACTTGGACTTTTAGAACAGGACAGTTTCACTCGTGCGAATGGACTATGTGTATGGGTCATTTGTGCGAATGAAGAATGTGAATGAATTCAATCGTATGATTGGATTCAGTCGTGCTTATGAACAAGACGATTGGAATCAAATGATTGGAGTTGTTAAGTCGTGCGAATGGAGTATACGACTGAGTTCAGTCATGAGGATGGAGTATACGATTGAGTTCAATCGTACAAATGGACTAATCGTGCGACTGAAGGCTGTTGTTTTTGAAAAATCAAATATTTTGACACTTTGACACAAAATACGAGTTTCCCAGGAACCCTAATATGTCGTATGATGAAAAAATAAAACTTTAATGCAAGCAAATGTCGAAAAAACCTTTACAACCAAAGTGGTGACTTTTTTGAATTAAAACGAAGGTTTTTAACACCAAAACTAATCGAATCCATGCAAAATCAAGAGCCAAAGCTATGATACCACTTGTCAAGACCGTGTACGTACGGAATACTAATAGATTCTGCGTGAAACCAGAAAAAATAATACGGAATCCTATTTGATTGGTGATCCAATCAGTGAGAACGATAACCCGATCAATATAAGAATAAAATAAGCGTTGAGAATGAGTAGTGATCGATCAAGATCGAACTTTGAAGTTGGATTGGCTGTTCTGGACAGCTAGGGTTTGTGAATATACGAAGTCTCTCAAAGTGTTATCAAAAGTTTTATGTTTTTCCACGAATTAATTGGTATTTATAGGTTTGTAGTTTCCATTCGTACGACTGAACCATTAGCATGGTTCAGTCGTGCGACTGAATCATGCGATTGAGTCATACGCACGACTGAAGGTTCAGTCGTGCGACTAAGTGAATCTTATGTCTCAATCATATGATTGATCCAGTTTCCTGGTTCAATCGTGTGACTGGTCCATAAGCATGATATATTCTTGCGTATGGTCCATTAGTATGGTCCATTAGCAAGAATAATCACCCAACTAGGTTGAACACATTTCTCAATCACTATTGACTAAAAACTATGTACAACAACCTCAAACCTATATATGAAGTTCATACATATGAATTATACTTAACACAATCATAATATGAAATAGTTAAACATAAATAAACATCAAATACATATTATATTCCATTAAGTCGTTACATTACACATGTGTAATAAACGAAATACTTTTACATTTGACCACATAAACTAGGAACATCATGTGTCTCACTCATGGCAAATCAAGGAATTGATACCTTTTGAGGGAACATGAGGAGCCATCAACAAAAGTCAATTTGACAGACTCCTCCTCACAGAGATGTCACTAAAAGTTGTACACTTGGTGAGCTTCATCATGATCACCTTAAACTCCTCTATGGAGAGATGTTTGGATGAATGAGAGGATGAAATGGGTGGTTGTTTGGTAGGTGAGATTTGGGTACTAGGTAAGGTTTTAGGTTTGAGGATGGGTAGTTGTGATGGTTGTTTGGATTGAGTTGGTAAGGTTGATGATGTGGGTATAGGGGTGTAAGGCTAAGAGGTTGGTTCAATTTTAACAGGGAAAGGGAAAAGTATAAGTTTGGGTTGATGTTATGGTTGTGGAGTGGATATGAAAGTCATCCCTTGTACTATTCGATACCTCTCTTTCCTTTTTCCTAAGAGTATGTTAGCCTTGATTTCACTAACAATACGCTGTAGGGTCTCCAAAGACATGGGACCTACCTGCCAACCAGAGAAGTCGTGAGCCTGAAGATATTCCTTCATCCAGGCCTTATCACCTATCTTCCTTGTAACAGCAATTCCCGCTTCTTCTTCTTTCTTCTTCTTCTCCCTTAGTTTTTCTCTTGCAACTTTCTTTCTCTCTTTCTGCAATTGATCTTGCTCTTTGTTGAAGAGCCATAAGATCGTATCATTATCATGGGGAGACAGTTCTTCTAGAGAGAAACCCCTGGAGGTTAGGAAAGTTATCCTTTCCCACCTAAGATGTAAATCAGTTTCCCTTTTCTTCCTCTCTCTTTCCTCCTCTAAGGCTAGCCTTGTTGCTTATTCCCTTTGTTCAATCTGTTGCATGGTTGCCTTTTCTAACTCAGTTTAGTCCTCTAGTGATAGCTGGAGCACATCTTCACAAACAGGTCTAAGCTTGATAAGTCTATCAATGATATCTTTTTTTGTTGTTGACAGCCTCCTAGTTAGCTACAGCTGCTTTGCTACTTGCAGCTAGCAACTTCATAGTTGGGAGTCTACCTTTCTTCTTAAGTTTTTCTAACCTTGCTTCATCCTAAAGCTCTTCCTTGGTCATCTTCCTCTTTCCTTTGACATCTTCGGAAGTGCTAACCTTGGGGGTTCTTTGATGGAAGTTTTAGGTTGAGAGATGGTGGTTGGAGCTTTTTGTAGTGGTGTTGTTTGAGCTAGGGGTCGGTTGAGAAAGTCCTTATTATTCACCTCATATGCCAGCACTAGAATTTCATCTGTGATGATTAGATATTCGGACAAGGAGAATAGTCCTTCCGCAGCTTCCATCTCAGCTTCGGAAGATTGAAGTAAATCTTCCGAGGCTTTGAATTCAGCTTTAGAAGTATGAGGGAATGCACTATCTGTTCCAATTGTTTCAGTTGCTGGGCCATCAGTCCTCATTTCCCCTTCGTAATCAATCTCGGGTTCTATGTGATATTTAGGTTGACTAACTTTTTCTAAGTTGGTAGAAGGTGCATTTATCCTTTTAAGTTCTTCAGCTCCAAAGTACATCATAGCCGCATCAGGGCTAGGCTGATATAAAGAATATCCCATCAGGAACTTGGAAAAGATCCTGTTGAGGTCTCTGAGCATCCTTCGATCCATTTGTAGGATGATTTGAGGAGGCTCAGGAAAAACTGTTGCTTTGGTAGCCGATTATCTTGAAGTTATAGAAGTTAAAGCTTGGCTCTGTGGTTATACATATGTTTGTCTCTAAACATGCTCTCCCTTTTTTGTAGCATCATCTTGAGAGCTAGATGAGCTAGTGGAAGAGGTCAATAAGACCTGAATATGTACATGCCTAACAGATCTCTCAATCTGTTTGTCAACTAGTTGAGCCTTGAGATTTTCAATCTCAAGTTGTTGTGTGGCGGAACTATCCTCTAAAGTCTTAACCTTAGATACAAGATTTGAGACATTAGAAAGCAGGTCTTGAATGGTGAGTTTCAGACTTCCCTCATCTTTTTTTGAAGAATCACGGGGAGATGAGGTAATATACATTGTATATTCATCCTTACAACTAGATCTAGTTTCTTGGCACCCTGGTTTCCCTTTCCGAATGATGTCTCTGTCAGAGACATGAAAGGGCACGGTTGTCGTAGATTCAGGCTCATAAATGTTATCATTGCCCTGAGGATCCAATGAGGATCCTTTAGTAGTGGCAGTTGAATATACATGAGTCCCCTCCACATCAGTAGGACTCACCTCAGTAGGTTTTTGCTGATAGGGGTTAGAGATAAGAGGTCCCTCTAGGCTCTGTTGATCCATAAGATGGTATTGGGAATCAACTTCATTGCCATGAAGAGACGTAATCTTCTCATCAGTTCTTATCAGTAGGCCAGTGAATGATATGGAAGTTAAACCTAATCAGCCTTGTTAGGATGGTGTATTGAATGAAATACTAACCGATTAACGTGTATACCGAATCAAATAGTGCAGAATCCTATTTGATTGGCGATACAATCAACGAGAACGCACGTATAAACAAATATGTATTGAATCTAAACATTAATAATCGATTAGGAATTGATTTACTATGATCTATGAACTTGGAACAGGTTCTTAGATGTCTCTGGACGGCTAGGGTTCGTCTGGAGTCGAAGTGTATTCAATGCTTGCGTTTTTCCACGAATTAGGTGGTATTTATTGGTTAGGGTTGCTCATTCGGGCAACTGAACCATTAGCATGGTTCAGTCGTGCGATTGAGCCATGCAGTTGATCCATTCGTACGACTGAGTGTTCAGTCGTGCGACTGAGTCAATCTCATGTTAGAATCATACGACTGATCCAGTCTCCTGGTTCAGTCGTGCAATTGAGTCATTCGCATGAAGTTGTTCATGCGTATGGTCCATTAGCATCGACCATTCACATGATAACTTCATATTACTAAGTTTGAATGTATTCATTATCATTACATTAATTATATTAGTTCAATCAACCACAAACCTATATAATCAATTCGATAAGCGTTAAACAATTCATTGATGAAATATTAAACATTATAAACACACCCAAACATTTGCATTTCATTAAGTACCCAACTTTTACATAAGTGTTAGACAATAAAGACATATTAGATTAAGATCAGAATCAAGGTACACATGTATAAACAAACTCCCCGTTGGACCTAGATTCATCTATTGAATTACCTTCTTCATAACCTCCTCGTACTTCTTGTACTTCTCCTTTCTTTTGACTCCTGCATGTATTTCAAATGCAAAGCAGAGCCGTATCACATTTTGGAATTGGAGGGATTGTACAATATCCTGCGTGTCATAGAACAGTGGCCACTTGTATAGAGTATAGACATCGTCAGCTGACAACTTGGTAACGACATCGGGTTAAATACCCTGATAGTATCCATTCTGCCCTATTTGTTCAGAACTATGACCGCCTCCCCTGTTCTCCAATCATAGTACCACCACTTAAAGTGTGGAGTGAAGTCCTTTGGCATTTCACTGAGAGGGATTCTTGACATTGTGCGTGGAGGACTCCACTTCAGCACTATCTTTGGCTTTCTAGTTATGGGATGAACTTCAGACCGTCTGATATACCTCGTAGGTTGCTGAGGTTTGAAGTTGACCCACCTGGTGTGGTACACTTTCTTCAATGCAGCCTCAAACCAGCCTGACATCTTTCTCGGGTCAGCGTATAACAGCTTCAGTTTAGCCAGTTGGTTGAGTTCAAAACCAAATAGAGACTTTAGATCATGCGAGAATCTAAAGTATTCAATACCCTTCTCTCACTTTACCATGTATACATTAAGATCATCAAAATGAGCCCATGCGATACTCTTGCCTGACCCCTTGTGATGTTTCTTCACTTTGTAGAGCTTGGTGTAGAAATTCGGTTTAGGAGCAGCACGTTGGGCTCGGATCTCGTCAAAACATGCAGCCCATTTAGCCTTTCTGATATCAACATCGGTGTTTGAGACTTGGGCTTGTTCTTCTACCTTCTCGGACTCTTGCTCCATCTTATCTAATATCTCAAATGTATCACTAACCAGGGAATCACCCAGATTTGGGACCACATTTCCCTCTTTGTCAGCATACTCGGGATAGTGCTCTACAGTGACGTCCTCGATCTCTATCTCATCAATGTCGTTCAGCTCGTCATCACTGGTGTCTTAAAAAGTTGGAGCGTCCTTCACAATCTCATCAGGATTGAGCTTAAACATTTCTGCCAGTTGCTCATCAGTAAGATCATGAATTATTTCCCCTTCTTCACGGGTGTAACTCACTGATCTCCTGACAATCCTTTGCAGATCAAGAATCATGGTTAGTTGAGTCTTGACCTGCTGAAGAGGAGCAACGTCGTATTCCTCCCTCTGAAAATTTGAATCTGCTTGATTTAGACATGTAACACAACAATCATTAGTAAATAATCAAAACAGAAACACATTAAACAAAATATAAACATTATATACATTAATTTGATACAATATTCAGTTACACATGATTTTAAATAACATAAACAACTAGACATTACTCTTGTCTTGTATCATGTGCTCCTCTGCTGATGGGGCGGATGTCGAGGCACCTTGGTCTTGAGCATTCATTGTCCTCCTCTCACTTGCAGATGTGGCACCCACAGCAGATGTATTATCATCATCATCATCATCGACATCATCATTAGCATCATCACCAGTATCAATCTCATCCTCTTGATCATCACCATCATCATCATCATCATCATCACTGTCACCATCCTCACCATCATCTCCATCTCCCTCTCTGATCTTTAATGGCTCCTCCTTTAACCCTTTGAGCCTCAGTAAGATGGTCTTGTTCGTAGTCTCCAACTCCTCTATCCTTTTGGCTGAGTGGGCATGTTGCTCCTGGAGTTAGGATATCTTTGTGCTCTGTGCAGCAATCTGCTGGGCCTGCTGCTCAATCAGCTTAGCCTGCTAAGATATCTGCTGAGATTGTGCAGCAGTAATATCTACTAGCTGTTGAATCTGAGCAGTCTTCTCGTCATCGGCTGCTAACAGCCTTAGCACCATGCGGTTCAGTGCTGAGAGTTGTTCCTCTACCCCAATAGGAGGTAGAGGTGATCCAGAAGGAAAGGAAGTGAAAGATGACGGTCCTGCTGGGTGGCTAGTGGTGGTGGTGGTTGTAGTAGTAATGATTGGGGGTGGTATAGATGAAGGTGGTGGTGGGTGAGTGAAGATTGTGGGTGGTATAGATGAAGGTGGGTGTGGTAGTGGTGTGTGAGGTGGTAGAGGTTGTAGTAGGTGGTGTGGTAGCAGTGGCGGTGGGTGGAATGGTGGTAGTGATGGTAGGTGGAGTGGTGGTAGTGGTGGTTGTAGTGGTGGTGGTGATAAAGGTCATCCTTCTCCTCTTCTTCTTCATACCGTGGGGCTGAGCCATCCGTTTCTTCCTCGAACCCCTCGAGGTGGATGCTCCCCCTTGGATACTGGGATGATCTGGGGTGTAGGTTGGATCAGTCATAGTATCCCCAGACCCTCTCGGGCGTTCACCAACCGCCCTAAGCCCTCGTTCGGTGGCAACTACCTTGCTGCCACCATTCGAGTCAACGGCTCCTCGTCCGACTCCTCCTCCTCATCAGGTCTAATGTCCTGATGGAAACCAGCAGTCTCTGTCCCCCCTTGGGTGGATGCTGGAGATGATATATTAGCAGTGGGGGCCCTAAATTGAGTGGGCCCTGCATCTCCCTCATCACCACTATTTTCGTCGTTAGAATCATCGTCCGGGAGCACAAGTTGCTCAACATCATAATCACTGTCTGCGTGGCGCCATTTACGGCTTGCTGGCGCCAATTACTCCTCCTGGGCCAGATGCTCGAACAATCTCCTCACATGGGGCTTAACCTGCTTCCCCCTATAAACCCTCATACGACCCAGCATAGTGTCATCCATCACCTCAAGTACTACAACGTCCTCCTTATCCTTAGGAAGCGACGATAGTTTCTAATCGATAATCATCTGGATGAATCGAGGGTACATGCAGAACCTTTCCTTCCCTTTCCCCTCAATGTTCTCCACCAGATAGGCGAAGATCATCTTAGACAAACTGAATGGGTGGTTCAACACCAACGCTGCGTACGCGTTCTGCATCTGGTCTGAGAGCTCGTCAAAACCTCCCTTCCGAGTGGCTATGTACTTCAGAAGCACATGTGCGAGGTACTTGAACTGGGGGCACAGGTTGCTCTTATTGAGCACCCCTGCGTTGAGGTCCCCAGAGTACTTAGCTCGCATGAAACATCCTCGAACAGTAAGGGGGTGTAGTCGAGTGGGACAATCAGCATCATCCCCAAACTCTAATACTGTCCTTAGATCATCCTCGGTGATCTCTATGGGCTGACCAAATATAGAACTCCTGATCAAATGGGGCTCTAAGGTCCTGTCAACAACTGCGCCTTCCCAGAAGGCCTGCTGAATAGAGCGGTAAGGAGTGCACGGAGTCGAGATGGCACGGAAGAACCTCGATCTCCGTAGGAAGGTAATAATGCCAGAGAAGTCTAAAGCATTCCTTGAGGTCAGATCGAGATAAGCACAGTTGTTGTGCTTGGTGCTTATAATCCAACGACTAACCATCTGATACACAATGAATATAAACGTTAGTATCCGTCAATGAGTAATAAATTGAATCATTTGAACTTGAAATTTTTCTGCTCTGTCGTGCGAATAAGACTGTGTGACTGAGATCTAGTCGTGCGAATGGGCAGTGCGACTGAGATCTAGCCATGCGAATTACCATATACGTACGACTGAACATGCGACTAGACTCATTCGTATGCTATCTCATGCGGTTACACCAGTCGTGCGACTGAACTCATACGCATGGTTCAGTCGAGCGGTTTAGTCATTCTCATAGCTCAGTCGTGCGACTGAAGTTCATCAAATTGTCCATTCGCATGACAGACTGGCTGTTCAATTCAAATTCAAGTTTTGACCAATTCTTAAAATTAGACATCATTTTTTGGTTCACTAGATTCGCAATCACTCTATTTAGCAGCTAGTAACTTTGATTTCAACATTTTACTTAGTTTTGTTAGGTTATTTGTCCAAACAAGTCTCGGTTCTTGGTTAGGGCTGAATATCTTGATTTTGGAATCAAATCGATTGAAATTTGGGTGGATTGCACCGCATTATACCTGTATAATCAATGGAAATCATCTGTACACAACAATCAATGGTCTAGAATGATCAAATGAAAATCAGGCAGAGTAACGGTTCTTCGTGGGAATTAGGGCGATTTGGGAGTGATGAACGACTTCGACTGACTCCTCCTCTATTTATACTAGTGTTTCCTTCAGTCGTGCGACTGAGCCCAGTCGCATAGTTGATTCGTGCGACTGAAGATCAGTCGTCCGACTAGCACAGTCGGTCACCTTCAGTTGTGCGACTAGAGGTCAGTCGTGTGACTGTGTCATTCAGTCACCTTTATCCATGTGATTAGCACATTTTAGTAATCCAATCGTGTGATTTTAGTCATACTGATGGTCCAATCGCACGTATGTCCCATACGTGTGGGTTAATTGTGTGATTGGGCACATTCGTATACTCCAATCATACGAGTGGTCCATACCCATGGTCCAGTCGTGCGAATGAATCATACTCATGGTTTTTGACTTTATGACCATTTTACATTTTGCACCCTTTACTATATTGAATAAACGTTTTAAGTACTCGATCATCTCAGACATGATCCTTTTAACTTGAAAAGTTTTGATCACCTTAGATGTGATCCTTTTAAAATCAATTTGTCACCTCAGATGTGACCCATTTACATTTAAAAACACGTGTGCTCACCTCAGACGTGACCCTTTTAGGTGATTAAAATCATTTATTGAATTTCATGACATAGTCTGATGATTAACAAACTAACTTGACAAAATTTAAACAAAATAAAAGAAATAGAACTGAAATCCAAAACTAAGACATGTTTTTTGTGATTTTGTGAGGGTTAAATCCTAAGATATAAATCTAATGAAGTCATTTCCTGAAAAGGCAACTTCAATTCATTTTGACCATAGATGGACCAACTCAATTTGGAATCATATGAGATATTCAAATCATTCGGGACATGTTATCAAAACCTTTTGATGCTCTATTCTTGTTTTTCATCTAGGAGTCGTTAGCAAATTTAGGAAATCATTCTAGTACTATTAGATCCCCACATTGAGTTGGACTTTCAAGAATTGTAGCCACTATGATTGTCAGTATATTGGTCCTCTTAAATCCATACACAGACTTTTAACACACATTGGTGATAGTTTAAGGTTTAATTATTTCAACCAACATTGTGGATCTCACACTTATGTGGTAATCAACAATCCTCAGGAGATTTTTTAGCGGTCTACGGGTATTTTGACAAGAAGAAACTATTCTTAGAGCTTTCAAAGAGAAGCCAAGCCTCAGATTAGTGCCATCGCACAACAGAAAGAATAATGAATTCCAGAATATCTTGGTTATGCTTATCATCGGGTCAGTGTCATCGCACAGTAGAGAGGCACACAACCTATCTTCTTGTTAGAGCATCTTTATTTTTTCTTTTGCACATAACGCACCAACAACATAAGTTATTAGCTTGATAGCATTTATTTTTCATTCTTTTCATGCTTTGCTCTATTTATGGTCATCCACACACATTTGTGGCGTTTATTTGCTCGTCACCCCTTATTGGAATTTTGTTGATTGTGTTAACCAGTGATAAGATGGGAACCCATAGTCAGTTGAACAACTTAGGTTGATCTTGAGATCACCAACAAGATCTAATCATCTAGTGTGTTGAATCTACCGACATATCATCTGTGGTCTAGCAACCTCTAGGTCTACATTCTTTGTGTTACCTTAGTAGTGACTAGTTTTACTATCATTTTTCCTTTTATGTTGCTCAGACTGCACAAACTTATACTTTGAATTTGGCATCTTATTCAATTTAAACTTTTAAAGTCCTAATTGATTTGTTCCAGTGTACTATCATTTTCCAAAGTTGTTGAATCGCTATCACACATACGATCTAATTTCTATAAGCTAGCCTCTCCATCTCCCTCGTTTTTTATTTTTATTTTGTTAACATAGACCAATTAACCTATTCTCCCCCTAAAATTAGGAAACTGTAAACGAGATGCGGTTTTAGGATTTTAATAGGCGAGAAAATAACATCAATTTAACATAGATGAAAATAAATAAAATAAAAGAGAATAAAAAGGAAAATTTATGATACGCATTGGACTACACATGGTCATCTTCAAGAATTACATCACTTATCTTTTTAATGCCATTGACCTCTAACAAATATAAAAAACATGGTTTGTCAAAAGCCTTTGTATAGAGGTCAGCGCGTTGAAAATCTGTGTTTATTTAACCACATCGATTAGGTTCTTTTCAAAAAAGTCACGTATAAAGTGATATTTTATTCCAATGTATTTGGTCTTAGGATGTTGGACCAGATTTTTAGTTACTGCAATTGCAGCAGAGTTATCAACAAAAATAGGAGTAGAAGAGAATTTCAAACCGTAATCCCGCATTTGTTGGTGAATCCATATGATTTGTGAACAGCAACTTGCAGCGGCAACATATTCAGCTTCGCAGGTTGACAAAACAACCGAGGTCTGCTTCTTACACTGCTAGGTCACTAATCTTCTCCCAAAGAATGGACATCCTACTGACGTAGACTTGTAGTTCATCTTGCAGCCTTCATAATCCGAGTCACTATACGCCGTTAGCTCAAAGTCATCGCCATGAGGATACCATACCCCAAGTGTTGGTGTACCTTTCAGATAACGAAATATTCTTTTGACCCCTATCAGATGGTAGACTTTTGGCTTTACCTGATATCATGAACATAAACATGTAGCGTACATGATATCAAGTCTTAAGGCAGTGAGGTACATGAGAGATCCAATCATTCCTTGGTACATGGTGGCGTCGACCAGATCACCATTCTCATCCGGTCCTACATCATGGTTTGTAGCAAGTGGAGTTCCAGCTGCAGAAGCATTCTCCATGTCAAACCGACTGAGAATATCTCTTACATACTTGGTCTGATGTAGGAAGATCCCTTTTGGTTTCTGATCCACCTATAACCCGAGAAAGAATTTCATTTCTCCCATTGCACTCATTTCAAACTCAGCCTTCATTACTGCTTCAAAGTCTTTACATAGGTCTTCGTTTTTTGAACCGAAGATTATGTCATCTACAAAAATTTGCACAAGCAGTAAATCACCATCCTTTTCTTTATTGAACAGTGTACAGTCAATGACACCTTTGCGAAAGCCGTGTTTTACAAGATGAGTCGAGAGTTTCTCATACCAGGCTTTGGGAGCTTGATGAAGCCCATATAAAGCCTTGTCCAGTTTGTAAATTTCTCCCGATGATATGGATCCTCAAATCCCTCGGGTTGACTAACATACATTGTCTCTCGGATTTCACCATGAAGTAATGCACTCTTCACATCAAGTTGATAAACTTCAATATTCATGTATGATGCATAGGCAAGGAAGATGTTGATTGCTTCCATTCTTTCCACGGGTGCAAACATTTCATTGTAGTCTATGCCCTCGACTTGTCGAAATCCTTGAACAACAAGTCAAGCCTTGTTTCTGATGATCATACCTTGATCATCTTTCTTGCATTTCAAGACCCATTTGATGCCAATGACCTTAGCACCTTTAGGTCTATCCACTAGAGTCCATACACCTAACTTCTTGAACTGAAGAAGTTCTTCTTGCATGGCACTCACCCATGCCCCATCATTCAGGGCTTCACTAACATACTTTGGCTCAAACTAAGACACAAAGCAACGATATGCACCATCGTGAAGGTATCCCTTTTCCATCACCGAGGCATAATCAACTGAGTACAGCTGATTTCTGGTCTAAACTCCTGACCTCACATCCCCAATGACATTATCCAAAGGATGATAGACATTTAGGCGTGATCCCAGAGTGGTTGGAACAACTAACTCAGAATCAAGATTATGAACATTTGGTTCAGTATCTGAGGCAGTAGGAGTCTGAGGTTCCAAAGACTCAGAGGCATCAATGTCAGATGCTTGTGGACTTGCAGTAGTAGGAACCTGTTCCTCCTGGTTGTTTAGATCAGTCTCCACAGCTTCTTCATCAGAGGAAGAGTCACTATCTTCAAGTAATCCCCCTGAGTTGTTAGATGAGCTACCTAGTGAACCAGATGATTTTGAGTCTGGAGCCGGTGGGTTCAAGACATCATACATCATCTTGCTTGCCAACTCGTCATCAGAAGTGGAGAGTGGGATGTTGAAGGATTTGAAGAATCCATAATAGTCGAAAAAGAAGGCGGGTCCCTTTTTAGCAGGTGGTGTGGTGTATCTCTGAACATCTACATTACACCACACTTCTACTTGACCCGTTGAGTTGTTTTAAACTCTCTTGTTCGGTATGTTGTATCCTAGAAATATACCTTCATCAGCCCTCTCGCTGAATTTCCCATCCTGAGTCTTCTTCAGTAGGGTGAACGGGGCGCCAAATGGCTCGAGATACTCTAGATTTGGTTTACGTCACTGTAGTAATTTGTAACATGTCTTGCCATGGCATTTAACTATCAGATGTCTATTCAACATGTAACATGCATTTGCAACTGCCTTGTTCTAGAATTGGATAGGCAGTTTCGAGTCTGCTAGCATTGTCCGTGCCATCTCTATCATGCTGCGATTTTTCCTTTCAGCAACTCCGTTCATCTGAGGAGTGTAGGCAGAGGTGAACTGATGTACAATTCCCTTTTCCTTGCAGTAAGCCTCCATTTATTGATTCTTGAACTCGGTTCCGTTGTCTGAGCGCAATTGACGAACCTTCAGCTTGTAGAGGGACTCCAATGTAGTTACTAATTCTTTGAATGACTCAAATGTTTCTAATTTGGATTTCAGAAACATCACCCAAGAGAATCTTTAGTAGTCATCTGTAACTACATAGCAGTACAAGTCACCTGCGATGCTTCTTGTACTGACTGGACCAAACAGATCCATGTG
>BJCM01176839.1:1217-28635 GCA_018326385.1 Flaveria bidentis
TCCGCCACCACGTTAGCTTTGCCCGGATGGTAATGGATCTCACAATCATAATCCTTTATGAGCTCCAAACATCGTCTCTGAGTCATATTCAGGTCCTTCTGCTCAAAGAAGTACTTTAAGCTTTTGTGGTTGGTGAAGATGGTGCACTTCGTTCCGTACAGATAGTGCCTCCAAATCTTTAGTGCAAAGACCACGACTGCTAGCTCCAGATCATGAGTAGGATAATTGACCTCATGAACCTTCAACTGTCTGGATGCATAGGCTATAACTTTTCCTCTCTGCATTAACACACACTCCAACCCCGAGTAAGAAGCATCATAATAAACCACCAGATCTTCACTCCCATCGGGTAATGACAGAACATGAGCTTGAGTCAACCTCACCTTCAACTCTTCAAACGCCTTCTCTTGAGCTTGGCCCCATACGAACTTCACATCTTTTCGGGTCAACTTAGTTAGTGGAGAAGCAATCTTAGAAAAGTCCTGGATGAATCTCCTATAGTAGCCCGCCAGACCCAGAAGCTACGAATCTCGGATGGCGTCTTTGGGGACCTCCATTGAATCACCGCCTCCACCTTAGCCGAGTCCATCATAATCCCATCGGGATTCACCACATGACCCAAGAACTGAACTTCGCGCAACCAGAATGCACACTTGGAGAACTTGGTGTACAACTTCTCCTTTCTTAGCGTCTCCAGAACCTCCCGAATGTGACTGGCATGCTCGATCTCGCTCTTCGAATAAATCAGGATGTCATCGATAAACACAATCACTGATTTAGCCAACATCGGCCGACACGCCCAATTCATCAGATCCATAAAAGCAGCTGGCGCATTGGTCAAACCAAAAGACATGACAAGAAACTCGTAGTGACCATAGCGTGTGCGAAAAGCAGTTTTGGGAATGTATTACTCCTTCACCTTCAGTTGATGATAGCCAGATCGAAGGTCTATTCTTGAGAACCAACTGGCACCTTGAAGCTGATCAAACAAATCATCGATTCTTGGTAAGGGGTATCGGTTCTTCACCGTCAACTTGTTCAGCTCACGGTAGTCAATACACATCCTCATACTACCGTCTTTCTTCTTCGTAAACAAGACCGGAGCACCCTAAGGAGAGATACTCGGTCTGATGAACCCCTTATCAAGCAACTCTTACAACTGCTCCATCAATTTTTTCATCTCTGTTGGAGCCAACCGATATGGTGCCTTGGCAACAGGTTGGGCACCGGATATCAGATCAATCTAAAACTCGATCTCTCTATCAGGTGGCATTCCTGGTAGGTCTTCTTGGAACACATCTGGAAAGTCACACACAACCGGTACATCAGACAGTTGTGGTGTTGGCGTATCCACATCCTTTACATAAGCCAAGTAGCCGCTACATCCATGCCTCATACACTTTCCCACCACTGCCATTGAGATCACTTTCGGTATCGTCGTGACCCGATCCCCATAAACAGTTACCGAACTCCCGTCAGGCGCTGATAGCTGAATCATCTTCTTGCGACACACAATGTTCGCCTCGTAGTCCGCTAACCAATCCATCCCAAGAACCAAATCAAAACCACCTAAGGTTATCACAAACGGTCTAATAAGAAACTTATGACCTTCTAGCTCTACATCACAGTTCTCTATCATCTCAGAGATCCTGGTAGACTTACCTATGGCAGTTTCTACATCGAAGGGCGCATCAACACGTCTGCTACTAACAGGCAGTTTAGCACAGAAAGCAGCAGAAATAAAACTTTTACCGGCACCCGAATAAAATAACACAGAAGCTAAAGTTAGGTTCTCTAGAAACGTACCAGACATAACATCAGGGTCCGTCCTAGCTTCCTCCTGTGTCATAGTGAATGCCCTGGCGCCCGTCCTCGGTCCTTCACCTCCCGTCTTCTTCGCCCCGGAACCCTCAGCCCTTGGCTTCTTACAATCCCTATTCATATGACCCTCTTCTCCACAGTTAAAGCATCGGACCGTACAACAGTCCTTGGCTATATGCCCCGCCTTCCCACATTTGAAGCATCCATTAAATCCCAACCTACATTCTCCCGCATGCTCTCTTCCACACTTGCCACACCTTTTTGATCCCGCACTCGTTGTGGCCACACGGCGGTCATCCACCCGTGCCTTCTTGTTACTCGTCGAGGCACCACCCCGACCAAAACTCTTCCCATTCCAGTTTCTATCTCCTCTTCCCTTCCGACTACCTTCAGCCACCACCATCACAGTCCTCTCATCATACAATCTCCCTACTAAATCCACCGCTGACCTAAACGTGCTCGGTCCGGTGGCGATCATGTGCCTGCGAATGTCCGCTGGCAAACCCTGGATGTACCTTTTAATCTTCCGTGACAGAGGCGTCACTTGATCCGGCACCAGACGTGCCATTTCATTGAACTTTGTGGTGTACTCTTGGTGTGTTATCGTTCCCGTCTCTAATTGCAAGAATTCCCTCTCGACCTTGTCCATCTCCCGGTGAGGACAGAACTCTTTAATCACCAACTTTTTCAGCTCGGACCATCTCATTCTCCCAATGGCCCTGCTACCCTCGGCTTGGACTATATTGTCCCCCCAGCACAGAGCCGAATCCACAAAAGAATGGGGAGAAAACTTTACTTTCTTGTCCTCTCGACACTCGCTGATATTTAAGACGGCTTCCATTTCTCTCACCCATTGGTGAGCAGCAGCAGCAGCAGTGCTATTACCGTTGAAAGTAGGGGGCTTACAATGTTGAAATGCTCCATAGTTATAGCCTCGTACCGCCTCCTGCACAGGCTCTGCTTCTTCCTCTTCTTCTTCATCATCAGACGGAACCGTCTCAGTCTCGGGCTGCCTTCTTTCGCCTGTAGGTCTACTCCTTTCCCTTCTCCCCCCTCTCTAACTGCCTTTATCACTTCGGTCGCTACAGATGGTAGGATCGTCTGCATGACTTGATGCACTTCCTCCACAACTACCTCCTTCACTGAGGGTCTCAAGTTAGCACTCTCATCTCCGCCCTTCGGATGAGGGGTTTCTGGTTCTTTATGAACCACCTTTTCGGCCCTAGGCCTGCCTCTCGTAACCCGTGGTTCAGCACCACGACCTCCACCGCACGAAGCTTTCGATGATCTACCACCAGCCATCCTCACACACACACACACGCTGAAAGATTCAAACACCAACACGGTCATTCAAGGAAACAACTCTGTTTATTTCAAGTATAGTAAGTCCCTAATTACAGTGGCCAGTTGTGATTAGGCACTTACTTTACTCTTCATACCCCAAACATTACCTATCCTGACTACATCAGTATCTAATTCCACTAGCAACACATAACCACATAACATACACACGTAATATCGGTTAACTTACGAAAATACCTGATGGCATGCAACTACTTAGATTGGCATCCCTTCCCTTTCCGTCCCATTCTCAGTTTAAGTTAAGGTTTAGTTTGAAAATTTACCCATTTCACTTAAACTTTGGCTTTGATACCAACTTGTAAGGCCCCGGTCCCGGGACGATTACAGCTGGTAAATCATCGCACATAAAATGTAAAATATACATTTACATCTATGAAAAACATCGCAACGGAATAATTTAAAACCATTTCATCCAAAAGTGCCAAGTAGCTGCCACGTACCATCCTCAGCAATGCTCACTTGCCAACTGGAAAATGCATAAAAAGTCAGCGTTGCTGAGTGAGTTCTAGTTTTATAAATAAAACATGCTTTACTTTCATTAAACCGTTCATTTATTTAACAGGTGATCACACATCATACGTACACATATAAAATATCATTATTATTATCTGCATCGTTCGTTCATCATTATATCTTTTCTCTTCTCAACCATAAACTTTACCCAGCTATTCTTGGTGCTGGACCTAGGTCAATCAAAGACCAGCTATAACGGTGCTCGCACCTCTGATCACAACACCTAGGGTAGAGTTTAGGTATACCACTGCTATGTGCAATGCCCAACTATTCCTAGTACTGGACCTAGGTTTATCAAAGACCAGCTATAACGGTGCTCGCACCTCTGATCACAGTACCTAGGACATGCAGCAATGGAGCTATACAAATGGTCAATCACAAAGAAAGACCCCAATGTGCATCCTCACGGGGTAGCGGACCCGCACACCGTTGGGCTAACACCTTTAATGGCGTGTCCCGACATACTATGCTTGCAAGACTTTCTTTAATTTCATCTTTCATTAATGCATTCATTCTTACTTCATGTTCTTTTTTTCTTTATCTTTCACTTTACGTTACATAATACTTCACTTCATTCATTAACATGACACGTAGAGTCATAGGAAAGATAAACATACATCATAATAAGGAACATAACATACACAAACATCATCATCATAGGGCTACATCATACATACAACATGCATAATCATGCAACTTTATACATCATCATCATGCATAAGCATCAATCACACATCACTACATGCCCATCTTAACATCTATGACCTCAAAAGTCAACTGACATGCATCCCCGAGAACATCTCAAGTCAAAACCTACATTTTTCTTTTTCTCAGAAAGTCAGAAAAGTTTTAGTGTTCATCCGCATTTCCTATATTTCATCCGCATTGGCCTTACTTCATCCGTATTTGTCATCCGCATTGGCCTTACTCATCCGCATTGGCCTTACTCATCCGCATTTCCCTTACTTAGTCAATATTCATCCGCATTTCTCAGACTTAGTCAATGTTCATCCGCATTTCTCAGACTTAGTCAATGTTCATCCGCATTGACTTATCCCATCTGCATTGACTTACTTCATCCGCATTGACTTATCCCATCCGCATTGACTTACTTCATCCGCATTGACTCACTTCATCCGCATATCCCTACTTAATGAATATTCATCCGCATTTCTCAGACTTAGTCAATGTTCATCCGCATTGACTTTCATCCGCATTGACTTACTTCATCCGTATTTCCATACTTAGTCAATGCTCATCCGCATTGACCTCATCCGCATTTCTTCCCATTACTCATCTGCATTGACTTTCCAATACTTATGCAGATTGTAAGACTTAACATACGAGCCTTAAACATCAGATTTCAATATCCAAACACCATTCATCTTGTTCTAAGCTTAAATCATACATCCTAAGTCTTAGAAACATCTTCAAGCATGAGCATAGTCACACATCATACCATAACATCATCATACACACATTCAAACATACGGGTCCGAAACCCAGTTTAATAAAAACATACATTCATGCATTTCCAGACCTAAATCAGTTAAAACAGGTAAAAGAGGGGTCCTAGAACTCACCTTTGCTGCTTTTGAGTATGGCTTCTTCCAAACTCATTTGTAAATTGAATTCAACCGCCTAGAAACCCACTAAAAACATACCCGAAAACATATAAACACACATAAGCATAAACTCGAGGACACAACCGGTTAAGAACACCATAAGAACACGAATTCTTACCTTGAATTCGAATTCTTTCTTGTTCTTCCTTCAAAGCCGAGAGTTTTCTGCTCTCTTTTCTTCTCTCTCTAAAATCCGACAATTTTGTGTGTAGAAAGGGTGATGGGTGGCCATGCCACCTTTATCACCAACTTTTCAAACATTTTGTCCTTTTAGACACTTTTTACCCTTAGACTTGGGTTTTATTTCCTTTCCTTCTTTTCTTCCACTTTATTCTTCTTTCTTGACTTTAAAGTAACCGGGTGTTACAATAATGTCTTTTAGTTCATCAACTAGCTCAACACTTTCCCCGTCACTTAGCTCAACATGATCCTTACTTGGATTCATCTCAACTCTACTAATTGATTCTTTAAAGAAAGAAATTCTTCAATATAATAAAAGAAAACAATTAAAACAGTAGGTTGCATAGTTTGAATAATTAAAAATAGGTAACCATATACTTGAAAAGAAATATCATAAACAAGTATAGAAAATATGAAAGTTGAATAACTTATTGGTTGTGTCACAAATTAGGTCTCTTGATGAGCAATTGGTTGAAGAACTTGCTAGTACTTGTTGTGGAAGAATTAAACAATTAAGGACTAAGGAAATTCACAAATACAAAAACCAAATTATGTATTGAATCCAAATATTCTATTCTGAAAAGCGAAGTCACAAGATAGTACCTTTTTGAAGAAGTCGGGCTACTCACAAGCTAATGACATACCGAAGAAGAACCGCTAATGAGCTGGTGAGATACTAAGGAAGATGAAGTTTCAAAGAACTTATGAACTTAGATGCAAGCTTTGGTTTGACAGATGAAGATTGAAGTGATAAAGGTCAAAATTCTCAATGATGCTCTAAACCAAAAATTATGAATGAAAACTATTTAGGTTTGGTAAAACTAATTAGGTTAAGTACTAAAGTTTCGGTGAAAGGATACAAATTTTTTTTTGGGCTATAAATTGAGCTATAAGCCCAAAAAAATTAACATTATATATATATATATATATAATATTAAAAGTTATATTTAATTTAGTCGAGCCAACGAGCGAGCCACCCTTAGCTCGGACTCGGCTCGGACTCGACTCGTTTACAATTCGATCTAGCTCTGCTCGGCTTGTTTATAAACCGAGCCGATTCAAATGAGCTTTTTTCGAGCTTTTTCCATGCGAGCTCCGGGCGAGCCATTAGCCGCGAGCTTTTTGAATAGCCCTAGTACAGGTTACCGAAAGCATGGATCTTTTCACCAACTTATGAAAGTTGGTGAGTCAAACAGAGTTATAGCGGAAAGGTGGTCCAAATTTACGGTAAAAGGTACATCAGATAAAACATGTACTCAAAAGTCTTTGGAAGAAATATGTCTTCATAACCTGGCTTCGAAAGACTTTGTATCTGAAGCTTCGAAAGACTTCATGTTTGGCTTCAGAAGATATTGGTCTTTGTTTCAGAAGATTTCACACTTAGAATGTTTTATAATGCAAAATACGAAACTTCCAAAGCATTCTACTTCAGCACTTTATGCATGCATGCAGGACAGACTGTTTGGATGTTTTGGATTGCATCAGGCTTATATGAATCTTTACAAACTCCCTCTAGGCTGATGCTACCAAAACATTTGAAGACTTTAGATATTGACAGTTCTCATTATGATAATGACCATGCCTTTCTTCATAAGATGGTCAGAATCATTCAGACTCTCAAAATGTCTTCTCATTTCAAAGAGATCATGCAGAGGTAGATTGAAAATGTCTTGCCATTTGTAGACATCTTCAACACCTTGATCTCTAATGACATGCCATTAGAGTATGTCCAGGACAAGATGGGTCTTCCTGATACCATATGAGCTACTTGGATTGGAGATGGTTGAGCTTCCTATTATTTCATATTCTCAAGATGTTCTATCTCTTCTTGAGATTTGGAGATGGATGCCTCTTTCTTCTTCTTCTTCTTCTTAGACTTTGATTTAGAAGCCATCCTTTTTTTCCTCTTTGAACTTTTTAACTAAGAAGACTGGCCTGCAACACCTTGTTAATCATCTTTGTCTTGCTCAGTTAGGTTTTCCTCTCTCATAAGTTCAGACTGAGAGGGGACAGAACCCTGTCGTGGATCAGAAGATGAAGCTTACTGAGACTCAACAGGAGGTCCAGGTTATGTTGTCTCAAAAGGTTCAACCCTAACCTCCATTTTTTAGGGACCTGACTTGGTGGGGAGTGTAAGTCAACAAGTTCTCCTCTCTTGATCTTCTGCTTGATCACCCTAATGTGCTCATCCATGGTAGATAGAGACATAGGGCTAAGTCTCCTTCGAAAGAATCCATACAACTTTAAGAAGCTCATCATCCTTTGCCTATTAGCAGACTTCTTCATGCTCTTTTAGATAATGGCTCTTTCCTTTGCAGCCTTTTCTCTAATCTTTATCTTTGTTGTCTTTCTCTATTTGAGTACTTTAAGTTCATGCTGTTTAAGATACTCAAACTCTATGTACTCAAAGGACAAGAGAAGAAGTGCATATGCCTGATATAGGCCTGTGGCACTCAGTTAGTTGATCATATTGATCCTATCAGTTTCTTTGTCTACCTGAGGTTCATGTAGAGCCACAACCTCTTGTTCAGGACTTTCTTGAACTAGTGAAAGGGTAGGAACATGTTTGTAGAGCCTTTTTAGTCTCTTTTCTTCCTTAACTTGAAGAAGCAATCTTGCATCCTCTGCTCCTTCCTTTCTCTTGAAATTTCCATGTTAGCCAGTTCATTTAGTTCCTCTAAGGCGAGGGAGATGATATTATCAATATCATAGTTCTTGGTCTGTAAGTAAGAAATTCTGACTACCCTCAACTCATCATTCTGAGTGTTTGGTCTGGGAGTAGCCCTAATTGCAGCTTTCATGAAGCCAACAGACCCAACAGACCCAACAGAGGAACTTTCTCCCCTTAGCTTCCTTTTCCTCTCTCTCTTCCTCCTCAATCTCCTCAGGAGTCATTTTCCTTTTCCTTTTATCACTCATAGACCTTTGTGACTCAGGGTGGAGAGAGCTTTGGCCTTCATTGCTTGGTGTAGCATCCAAGCTCTGGCCAAAGAGTGGTTGAGATACACCTTCACCAGCAGGTGTCACATCAAAGGCATGGACTTCTAAAGTAGTTGTAGGTGTGATAGGGCTCTCAAGTTCAATCACTAGGCCTTTAGTCAAGGTTTTCCCTTTGAAGCTAATCTCAGGGTTTGCCTCAACATCCAGTTGACCAATGATATTGCTTGATTGCCTTTGTCTCGTTCTGAGGCTGAACTCTTCTGTAATCTTGTCTTGAATCCTTTAAGCCAACTTATCAGCTTGTCTAGATTGGCTTGGATTAACAAGTGGCATGTTGATAATGTCAAGACCTTCATAGTAGTTCAAGGTCTGAAAATTGAAGACTTCTTGTTGCCCTTGAACTCTTTAAAGAATGAGGGCTTTTCTATTGGCCTCATACCTTCACCCTATGATGTAATTGAAAGTTCCTTGAGGTGGAGATGGCATAGCACTTGGAATGCCTTTCCCAAAAAGACTCTGAATTAAGGAGTCTATAGAGTCCACATTAATGCGAACTTGAGGAAGTTATTGAGTATGGACAGTTGCAAGTGAAGATGGTGAGTCCTCAAAGTCCATGCTCTGTGAAGACCTCCCAGGTTCTGTAATTATATTGGTTTTCTACCCCTTTTTGGTGGCATCACCCTCTTACATAGGTGAGCTAGGAGTTAGGTCAATCACATTTATAGGTTCTTGTGTTCTTGGTTGATCTCTTTTTTAAGGTCTCCCAGCTAGTTTCTCCTTGAGATAAGAAATCTGAAGTTGCTAATAGTTGACCCTGTTATGTAAGGTAGTCACCTGTGATTTCAAGTGACTAACCTTAGAGATTAGATAGGTGCATGTTTTTTTATAGTTTTTGCACCTCTAGTCTCAAATTCCCCTCTTCTTCACCAGAAGATTCATTGGGGGATGAGATAATTGGACCAAACTACTTAGTCTCACCACCAGCATGATGTTCTTGGCTACTGGTTTTCCTTTGCTCACTGACTACTTTAGATGGAGTATCAGTGGTCTGAGTTACCATGGTTGAGGTCTTAAAGATGTAATCACTTGCAGAAGTAAGAGCCTCTTCCATATGGACTTCCTGAGCTGAGTCAGGGACATCAACCTTAGTAGTGGGTAGATGATGTGGGCTAGACAATGGAGAAGCAGGAGTACTCATCTCTCTTTGAGTGGGGGAAGAGAAGAGAGACTCATGATACTCACTAAATCCTAAGTCTTCATCATCATAGAAATCAAGGCTAGGGATTGTTAGATTGAGATCTAAAGGCTGGGGATGGTAACTTTCCCTTGAAGGTTGTTCACTAGAGTGTTGAGACTCTGAGTGAAGGCTTAAGGTTGTTGGGCTAATGAGCTCATCATTTTAGCATGAGGAACCTCAGGACTGATAGTTAAAGTAATGGGAGTGGTTTGCTCCTTAGGAGAAGTGGGAGCTCCAGAGTCCACTTCCTCCTGTATGGGTAGTAGTATGGGGGCCTGCACAAATTGAGTAACTTGTGCAGGGGTTCGTTTGGATTTTCTTTTGTAGGTAAGGGTGATTTGTGGCTGTTTTGGTGGTTGAGAGGTTGAAGGTGTGAGTTCAACACTAGCTTGTGTTTCTAGGTTGTCACCTTGAGCAATGAGGTCTAACATTTTGGGGACAAGGGCTCTTTCTACCCCAGAGAAGCCAACAGTTGCTTCTTTAAAATTTTAAAGATGCCAGGCTTGATTTGTCCCAATTTAAGAATATTCCTTGTTTCCCTTAACTATGAGCCCAGTTCACAGTTGAGAATGTGCTGAACATATCTTGGAAACATATAATACTCAAAGGAGTCCAAGTTAGCAAGTAAATTTATATAGACAAACTGAGAGTACCTAAACTTAACCCTCTGAACCATTCCATGCACTATGAAGGAGAGATCTTCAGGAATCTGGTCGCAGTCCCCATTGGACAAGCTCTGGATGACCACATAAAGTAGATACTTCTACTGGGAGGAGACCTTTCCTTTCCTGAAGATCTTGACAGAAAAGTCTCCTTCATAGCCCATCTTCTCAAAGGAGTGGATGACTGCTTCCTTGGGAAAGAACAACTCACCTTCCTTATCATCCAACTAAAGATGGGTGTTTATGATGGCTGGAGTGATGAAGATTGTCCTTCCCTGTACTATGGCAGATAATGCCTTCTCCCCATTTAGAATAACCTCTTGACAGGTATACCGGAAATCAAGCAAATGATTCTCATAAAGAACATGATCCATGGTAAGGGAGGTGGAATAGTTTGATAGAGCCAAGAATCAACAAACCTCAGAGAAATGAGGATCTTTCTTAGAGTGTAAAAAGATCAACCTGATTGTGTTGCCTGTGTAACTGCATTGAAAAGTTTAGGTCATTTCTGCGATTGAGGTTGGCCATTTAAGAAAGCTTAGAGGTGAAGAAATTGAAGAGCAAAGGCGGTTTTAGAGAGAGGTTTGGGGATTTAGGTTTGGGAGAAGAAGAAGATGATAAAGACAGAGGGGGAACTATTGGGTTTATATATGAAATGGATTTAAGACAAAGTTAATAAAAGATGATAAACTTTGAAATCCGGATGTCGGTCCCACCTCTGAAAAAGTAGTTTGCTTTTTGCTCAAAAGGTAGTTTTCTTGGAAGTCGAAAATCTTCTGAAGGTAATTTGTTTTCGTAAGTTTTGATAAAAATCTTTCGAAGCCAAAATGACTTCGGAAGATATTCCAGAGAGTTTTGAAAATTTTTCTTTGGAAGAGAATTAAGTCTTGGATGCTTTATTCAATATACCTTCCAAAAGTTAAATTGCTTCGAAAGAAATTGTCCTTTAAAGCATTCAAGTACTTAAGAAATATTAAGCTTCGGAAGATATTTTAGAAATTTCTTCCGAAGGCAATTTTTCTTAAGCAGTTATTTGTTTTAAAGGCGTAAGTTTCTTCCAAGATAAAATCATATCTTCCGAAGGATAGAAAAGATCAAGATTTTCAAAAATCTAAGGAAAATATTCTAAAAAGATTTTCTTCCAAAGAAAAACAAGTGCTTATGAAGATGATGAAGTAGACACCTTAGGACACACAGATTTTAGAAATAATATGAATTAGTTTTAAAAAAAGTTACTCAAGGTTAATCATCCTAATAGCTGATATAAGATACTTAAATCTTTGCTCATCAAAAGCTTTAGTGAACAAATAAGCATATTGTTCATTTGTGTTAACCTTGACTAGTTTGATCAAGCCTTTTTCAAAATTATCTCTAATCAAATGATACCTGATAGTGATGTGTTTAGTCCTTGAGTGCTGCATACGATTCTCTATAATAGAGATGACACTATTATTGTCTATGTGAATGGGAGTCTCTTTAAAGTTGAACCCATAGTCTAGCATCTGATTCTGAATCCAAAGTACTTGAGCACAGTAGCTTGCAGCAGCAATGTATTCAGCTTCAGCAGTTGATGCAGAGACACATGATTGATTTTTGCATTACCAAGAGACAACCCTTCCACCAAGAATTTGACATCCCTCTAATGTAGACTTTGTAGTCATATTGCATCCACCATAATCACTATCTGTATATGCATCCAGATTAAAGTCAGAATTCTTTGGATACCAAAGGCCAAGTGTTGGGGCACCTTTGAGATATCTTAAAAATTCCTTTGACAGTGATAAGATGTGACATATTGGGGTTGGCTTAATATCTTGCACACACACATGTGGCAAACATGATATCAGGCCTGCTAGCTGTAAGGTACATAACAGACCCAATCATAGCCCTGTAAAGATGTTCATCCACACACTCCCCCTCAAGATCAGGTCCAAGGGAGTGGTTTTTTGTGATGGGTGTCTCAGCCACCTTGTAATCAGTCATGTTAAACCTCTTGAGTATGTATTGAACATACTTTGACTGACTTATGAAGATGCCATCTTCAACTTGCTTCACTTGAATTCCTAGAAAGAAATTGAGTTCCCCCATAGTACTCATTTTAAATCTATCCTTCATCAGCTTCTAAAAGTCTTTGCAGAGCTTTGGATTAGTTGAACCAAAGATGATGTCATCTACATACACTTGAACTAGAATCAAGTCATTTCCTGTTCTTTTGATGAAGAGAGTTCCATCTATAGTACCTCTTTTGTATCCATGCTTATAGAGATACTGAGATAGAGTCTCATATCACTTTCTTGGTGCTTGGTGCAGCCCATAAAGAGCCTTATCAAGTCTGTAGACATAATCAGGATGATTAGAATAGGCAAAGCCAGGTGCTTGTTTGACATACACCTTTTTATCAATCACCCCATAGAGAAAAGCACACTTGACATCAAGTTGATAGACCTTGAAGTTCTTGGATGCAGCAAATGCCAAGAATATCCTAACAACTTCCAGTCTTGCTACAGGAGCAAAGACATCTGTGTAGTTAATTCCTTCTTCTTGTGTATACTCTTGAACAACTAGTCTAGCTTTGTTTTTGATGACAAGTCCTCTATCATCCTTCTTATTCCTAAAAACCCATTTGGTTCCTATAGTAATCTTCCCATGAGGAAGAGGACATAGATTACAAACGTTTTGCCTTTTGAGTTGAAGCAGCTCCTCTTGCATAGCTTCAACCCAACTTCCATCCTTCAACGCCTCACAAATTTTCTTGGCTCTATTTGAGATAAGAAACAAGAGTGAAGACAAACATTTGCACCATGGGTTTGTTCTCTTGTTCTTACTCTTGAGTCAACATCGTCAATAATGTTTGAGGTGGGATGAGACTTGTGGATCCTTAGCTGAGGGATCATAATAAGTTTCTGAGAGAGATCTAAATTAGAAAAATTGAGATCTAGCATTGATGTTTCTCTCATGTTATCAGCACACTTATCAAGAGAGACTTGATCCAATGAGTGTATGACATCATTGATGTTGTATCAATGGAGTGGTTGTCATCATCAAGAAATTCTTGATAACTTTCACCACATCCATGGTATTCTACATTTGAAGCTTCTTTATCTGGTTGTTGAGCCTCTGAGCTGGAATTTGAAGGCATCTTAGATGTATCAGCTGAATTTGTCATTGTTGTGTTGATAGAAACTTCATTTGCAGAATTAGTTACAACTAGGGCTGAAGTTGAATAGCTTGAAGGTCTTGTCAGCTCAAATCTTGGATCAGGATCACCTGTTAGTAGAAAATCTGTAGACCTTAAAACATTCTCACAAGATTTGTTAAAAGAGTTGGTAACTAAATCAAGATTAAATAGCCAATCAGGACCAGAACTAGTTACACTGGGTGTGTGTTCATTGAAAGTCACATTGGTTGATTCTTCAACAATCCTAGTTTTAAGATTGTATACTCTATAAGCCTTAGCTTGGAAAGAGTTCCCAGTGACATGTCCATTATCTAATGTTTCAGCAAATTTGGCAATTTGATCTTGTTATTCAAGATGGTGCAAGGACATCCAAATGATCTGAGAAAACCAATGAAAGGTTTCCTCTTGTGCCAAAGTTCATAAGGAGTCTTACCATGTGTCTTAACTACTAGAACTATGTTTTGCATGTAGCAGGCAGTGTTGACTGCCTCTGCCCAGAAGGTGATGGGCAATTTAGAGTCAGAAAACATAGTTCTTGCAACTTCAATAAGTGTACTGTTTCTCCTCTTAACAACACCATTTTGCTGAGGAGTCATGGGACCACTATATTGTCTTGTAATACCCTTTTCATCACAAAATGTATCAAGAATTTGATTCTTGAATTCAGTTCCTTGATAACATTTCATGGTTTTGACCTTGTGATCAGATTGATTCTCAATCTTTAAAATGAATTTCTTTAGAATCTCAGGATTCTCATCCTTAGTTCTAAGAAAAAAGATCCAAGTAAATCTTATGAAGTCATCTGTGATCACTAAGCAGTAAGAGGTCCTTACTAGACTTATTACACTGATGGGGCCAAAGAGATTCATATGTAACAATTGTAGGGGAGTAGTGATGGAGTTTCTTTCCTTTGGCTTGTGAGATACCTTGTGTTGCTTCACTTTCAGGCATGAAACACAATGATCATCACTTGTAAACTCTTTCATTGGCATTCCAGTTACCAAATCATTCTTAATTAGCCTATTCATGTTCTTAAATTTTACATGACACATTCTTTTATACCCGAGAAAAGACTCATCATTATTTTCTTTAGACATAAAGCATGAAACTTCTCCTGAAGAAGATGTTTCTTGCAAATCCATCTTGTACATGTTCCCTTTCTTGGGAGCTCTAAGTAGAATATGCTCATGAAAAATGACCACCCTGGGCTTGAGAACAATGCACTCATGCTCAGTGAAGAGCATGTTATGACTCTGATCGTAAAATTGAGATACACTCAAAAGTTTGTATCCAAGCTACTTGACAAATTTTACCTTCTCAATGCTGAGCTTACCATTTGTGACCTTTCCCCTTCAAGTTATGTAACCACCCTCATCTCCTCGAAAAGCAGCTGTCCTCCATCAATTATTTTAAATTTTTAGAGTAGTGACCTATTGCCTGTCATGTGCCTGGAACCACCAATATCAATGATCTAGACATTCTTGTTTGTCTTGAGTGGTTCCTGCATAAAAAATATGGTTAGTTACATTTGAAAACCCAAGCCTTCCTTGTCTTGGGTTTATCAAAAGAATTTGAAGGTAATGAAACAGTAATTGATCCTATTGTCATGTTCTTAGGATCCTTTGCTATTTTTGATGGAGAACTTTCAGTCACTTGGTCCTTCTTGACCTTCCACACCACCTTTGGAAGTTTAGACTTGACCTTCAATACTTTGGAAGTTTTACTGACTTTGGAAGTTTTGATGACTAGTCCTTCAGAAGATCTTGCTATCACCGTAGCACACTTCAGTGCTTCGGAAGTATTCCCTTCTTCCGAGACCAAATTTTCTTCTGAAGGCAATTTTCCAGTTGCCTTCACTTCATTTTGGAGCTTCCGAAGGAAACAAATTTTCCTTTCGAAGCTATTTTCTTCTTGCAACTTTTAGAAGTCTCTTCTTTGATCATATGGAGAGTGCTTCTTGGATTGTAGAAACAATCCTTAGCAAGATGAGAAATACTCTCACATATAACACAGTTCATTTTCTTCTTCCTAAGAGCCTTCTTTTGAGAGCAAGGCTGAACTTGATCACTTTCTCTCTCCACCTTCATCTTTGCAGATGCTGAGATAGTTCTTTTAAGGTGAGAACTGCACGTGGAGCCGGATAGTTTAGGTTGTGTAGCAGTAATACACAACTGATCAGTCTTCTTCTTGATGCTGGGATAATTTGAACATGAACCAGAAACTCTTGGTACTAGAGTTCAAGTTGATGTGTTCAGTCTTAACCACTTCAAACCCTACAGAAATAAAGACTTGTTTCTGCCTAGAGTCAAAAGTAGCCTTGATCTTCTAAGCTTTCTTTGCTTTTCTCTTGCTTTTTCTAATCAAGTTCTTTCTTATAGACTTGGTCATCACAACTTCTTACTCTCCTCAGAAGGATAGTGATCCTTCTTAAAATCCTCTTCTTCATTCTTCTTAGAGGAATTCTTTATTATCACTTCTTCATCCTCTTCAGTCAAGGGGTCTATAAGAGGAAGCTCATCTTCACAAGTTTCACACCTAGGAGATTTTACAGACCATTATATGTAGAGGAGCTATCTCACTAGATCTTAGTCCCTGCTTATTATGATAACAAAATTTTGCATGCAAGGATGAGGATATAATGTTCTTGAAGGTATCTTCTTCAAGAACAATTTTTTTTGCCCTAGCTTTGCTGATAAGCTCAGCCTGACATTCAGTTAACTTGGTTATGAGATCTTTGATCTGAGTGTTGTAGTTGGTGTGTTCATGTTTATAACTGAAATGGTTTTCTTTAAGTCCTTTATCTTTAACTTATAGTCATTTTTAGATCTTTTGAAATTAGATTTTAAGATATTTAAGGACTCAAGATCAGATCTCATCTCTAAGTTATAGGACTTGTATCTATTAACTTTAGCAATACACTCAGGTGTATAGAGATGTTCCAATACCTTTGCTTAATCATGGTTAGCCATCAATGCTTGGTTTGGAGATGCATCTTCCACCTGAAAACTCCAGTCAAAGGCTACTTCTTTAACAACTTCAGCTTACTGCTTTGGCTTCTCATTCTGGGTGGATTTCTCAGTCTAGTTTGGTTTGGTTTGTGCTTGGCCACCATTTGTCCTTGGTGCCTTGCATTCCCTGGAAAAGTGACCCATTTGGTTACAGTTGTAACACTTGACTTTGCTTTTATCTAGCCAAAAATTTCCACTGGCTGTATTGCTGGGGAACTTCCTTCCCGTCCTCTTGTAGAACTCCTTGGCTCTATCAGTAAAAAGAGCCATCTGCTGGACTATTTTCATGTACTCCAGGTCAATTTGATGCATACAGTGCAGGTCTTCAAGGGTGAATAGAAAGTTTCCTGAGCTTTTATCATAATACACAAAGGCATGTGAAGAACTTGTATCTTGGAATGGGCTTCCTTGAGTGTAGCTTTCTCTTGGTGTCTTTGGGAAGGTGATGAAAGGATCCTTTTGTGAGTTGTCAGGGTAGCATATAAGATGATGTTGAGGTTCTATGCTATTCCTTTCAGTCATATACAGGGCTGAACTCATTTGATTGCTGAAGTTACCAGATGAACCTTGCATGTTCATCTCCATTTGGTATCCAATGAGTATACCATACAACTCAGTCAAAGTAAGAGTCTTAAGGTTCTTAGTCCTCTTGATAACAACACAATAATGTATCCATTGCTTAGGAAGAGAGGACATGAACTTCCTTACAATGTCCCTGTTTTCAAGAGTCACTCCAACATCCACTAGAGTGTCCATAATTTCAACATACCTGAAGTATTGTTGAGTCATTGTTTCACCTATTTTAAAGGTGAAAATTTCAAACTATTGCTTCAAGAGATGCTTCTTTTTCTCCTTGGCTTCAGTAGAACCTTCATACATTAGTTTCAATGCATCCCATAACTATTTAGCTGTTTTGCATTTCTTGAAACCTCTATATACAGAGTTTGGAAGAGCAGTCTGAAGGGCTGTCATGGCTTTCTGATCAATTTCTACTCTCTTTCTATCTTCATCAGAGTAGTCAGCCACAGCTTTTGGAATCATACCACCTCCAACTACAGCTGAAGAGGTGCTTGGTATGTAAGGTCCTGAGATAATACATTTCCACATCCTAGAGTCTTGAGACTTGATGAAACCTTCTATTCTTTGGCACCAAGTGTCAAAATTTTCAAGAGTGATCAGTGGGTCTTTGTCATGGTTCCAATTTCCATATCAACTTTAATGATAACTACTATTTGAGATGTAAAGTATTTTGTGTGTATGAGGGATTTTAAGATGGTGAGATCTTACTCTTATGAGCTTGGAATGCTCTGATACCAATTGCAGAACCGTTTGAGGGGTTTGGTCACTTACAACACAACACATAGTGAGAAGATTTTGATTTAAAACCCTTAACAGATCAAATGTGGAACTAGAAACTAGTTACAATGATACCAAGAAACACAAGTAATTTAGAGACAGAACAAGAACAAATAACACAAGTGTTTGGTTTTCAAGAATGTTGTATATTTCTCTCTAGTTCCATACAAGTGTTACAAAGCATAAATAAAAAATGTAAAGGACGAGAGATACTTTATACTACATCCTACAGCCGGCCATACTTTGAAGGCTGCTAGTTACATGATCTAGACAACAACAAAATCAATGTAGAGTCAAAAGGAAATTGCCTTTTGACTAGTGACTATTACATGCCATAACTCACATCCTAATATATTACAAAAAGGATGAAAGTACATAAAGTAGAAAGAAACAGACTCAAGACCTCAATGTACAGTTTACCAAAATCATGGACCTTTTCACCAACTTATGAAAGTTGGTGAGTCAAACAGAGTTGCAGCGGAAAGGTGGTCCAGCTTTATGGTAAAAGGTACATCAGATAAAACATGTACTCAAAAGTCTTCAAAAGAATCCGTCTTCATAAACTGGCTTCGGAAGACTTTCTCTCTGAAGCTTCGGAAGACTTCATGTTTGGCTTCGGAAGATATTGGTCTTGGCTTTGGAAGATATGGTCTTGGCTTCGGAATATTTCACACTTAGAATGTTTTCTAATGCAAAATATGAAATTTTCAAAGCATTCTACTTCAGTACTTTGTGCATGCATACAGGACAGACTGTTTGGATGTTTTGGATTGCATCAGCCTTATATGAAACCTTACAAACTCCCCCTAGGCTGATGCTACCAAAACATTTGAATACTTCAGGTATTGACAGTCCTCATTATGATAATGACCATGTCTTTTTTCATATGATGGTCAGGATCATTCAGACTCTCAAAATGTTTTCAAATTTCAACTTTTTATAATATGGCGATTGATGCCTCTTTCTTCTTCTTAGACTTTGGTTTAGAAGCTATCATTTTTCTCCTCTTTGAACTTTTTAACTGAGAAAACTGGCCTACAACACCTTGTTGATCATCTTTGTCTTGCTCAGTTGGGTTTTCCTTTTTCATAGGTACAGATTGAGAGGGGACAGAACCTTGTTGTGGATCAGAAGATGAATTTTGCTGAGATTCAGTAGGAGGTCGAGGTAGTGTTGTCTCAAAAGGTTTAACCCAAACCTCCACTTTTTGTGGGACCTGACTTGGTGGGGAGTGTAAGTCAACAAGTTCTCCTCTTTTGATCTTCTGCTTGATCTCCCTAATGTGCTCATCCGTGGTAGATAGAGACATAGGGTCAAGTCTCCTTCCTGAGAATCTATACAGCTTTAAGAAGCTCATCATCGTTTTCCTATCAGCAGACTTCTTCATGCTCTTTTGGATGATGGCTCTTTCCTTTGCGGCCTCTTCTCTCATCTTTCTCTTTGTTGTCTTTCTCTATTTTAGTACTTCAAGTTCAAGCTGTTTAAGATACTCAAACTCTATGTACTCAAAGGACAAGGGAAGAAGTGCATCTCTCTGATATAGGCCTATGGCACTCAGATAGTTGATCCTATTGATCCTATCAGTTTTTTTTGTCTACCTGAGGTTCTTGTGGAGCCACAACCTCTTGTTCAGGACTTTCTTGAATTGGTGAAAGGGTAGGAACATGTTTGTAGAGCCTTTTCAGTCTCTTTTCTTCCTTAACTTGAAGAAGCAATCTTCCATCCTTTGCTTTCATCCTTTATCTTGACATTTCCATATCAGCCAGTTCATTTAGTTCGTCTAAAGGGAGGGAGATGATATTATCAATATCATTTTTCCTAGTCTGTAAGTAGGAAATTATGACTACCCTCAACTCATCATTCTAAGTGTTTGGTCTGGGAGCAGCCCTAATTGCTACTTCCATGAAGCCAGCAAACCTAACCGAGGAACTTTCTCCCCTTAGCTTCCTTTTCATCTCTCTCTCCTCCTCCTCAATCTCCTTAGGAGTCATTTTCCTTTTCCTTTTGTCACTCACAGACATTTGTGTCTCAAGGTGGAGAGAGCTTTGGCCTTCATTTCTTGGTGTAGCATCCAAGCTTTGGCTAGAGAGTGGTTGAGATACACCTTCACTAGCAGGTGTCTCATCAAGAGAATGGACTTCTAAAGTAGTTATAGGTGTGATAGGGCGCTCAAGTTCAATCACTAGCCCTTTAGTCAAGGTTTTCCCTTTGAAGCTAATCTAAGGATCTGCCTCAACATCTAGTTGACCAATGACATTGCTTGATTGCCTTTGTCTCCTTTTGAGGTTGAACTCTTCTGTAATCTTGTCTTGAATCCTTTAAGCTAACTTATTAACTTGTCTAGATTGGCTTGGATTGACAAGTGGTATGTTGATAAGGTCAAGACCTTCATAGTAGTTCAAGGTCTAAAAATTGAAGACTTTTTGTTGCCTTTAAACTCTTTGAAATATGAGGTCTCTTCTGTTGGCATTATACCTCCACCCTATGATGTAATTGGAAGTTCCTTGAGGTGGAGATGGTGCAGCCCTTGGAATGCCTTCCTTAAAAGACTCTAAATAAAGGAGTCTATATAGTCCACATCAATGTGAACTTAAGGAAGTTGCTGAGTATGGGCAGTTGCAAGTGAAGATGGTGACTCCTCATAGTCCATGCTCTGTGAAGAACTCCCAAGTTCTATAATTGTAATGACTTTCTCCCCTTTTTTGGTAGCATCACCCTCTTGCATAGGTGAGCTAGGAGTTAGGTCAATCATACTCACTGGTTCTTGTGTTCCTAGTTGAGCTCTTCTTAATGGTCTCCCAGCTAGTTTCTCCCTGTGATAAGAAATCTCAAGTTGCTGATCATTGACCCCGTTATGTAAGGTACTCACCTGAGATTCCAAGTGACTAACCTTAGAGATTAGATATGTGCATGGTTTTTATAGTTTTTGCACCTTTAGTCTCAGATTCCTCTCTTCTTCATCAGAATATTCATTGGGAGATGATATAATTGGACCAAAGTCCTCAGTCTCACCACCAACATGATGTTCTTGGCTGCTGGTTTTCCTTTGCTCACTGACTACTTTAGATGGAGTATCAGTGGGCTGAGTTGCCATGGTTGAGGTCTTAAAGATGTAATCATATGAAGAAGTGAGAGCCTCTTCCATATGGAACTCCTAAACAAGTTCAAGGAGATCCACCTCAGTAGTGGGTAGATAATGTGGGCTAGACAAAGGAGACGCATGAGCTCATCTCTCTTTGAGTGGGGGAAGAGAAGAGAGACTCATTATACTCACTGAATCCCAAATCTTCATCATCATAGAAATCAAGGCTAGGGATTGATAGGTTGATGCTACTAAAACATTTGAGTGGGGGAAGAGAAGAGAGACTCACAAACTCCCCCTAGACTGATGCTACCAAAACATTTGAAGACTTCACATATTGACAGTCCTCATTATGATAATAACCATGCCTTTCTTCATAAGATGTTCAGGGTCAGTCAGACTCTCAAAATGTCTTTTCATTTCAAAGAGATCATGCAGAGGTAGATTGAACATGTCTTGCCATGTGTAGACATCTTCAACACCTTGATCTCTGATGGCATGCTATCTTTCTGGATTAATATTGTATGTTAAGGACAAGATGGGTCTTCCTGATTCCATAGGAGCTACTTGGATTGGAGGTGGTTGAGCTTTCTCTTGTTGCACATTCTGAAAATGTTCTGACTCATCTTGAGATTTGGAGATGGATGCCTCTTTTTTCTTCTTCTTAGACTTTGATTTAGAAGCCATTATTTTTCTCCTCTTTGAACTTTTCTTCTCTTTGAACTTTTTAACTAAAACAGTTTATTTTAGTCTAAAGCATCAAACCTGAATATATGAAAACATAAGAGCAATCACCGAAGCACTAAATCAAATTAACATTAAAAAACAAGATAATCTCGATTGATCTTAGCAACATATATAATTAAATCAGAGAGGTAATCAAATCACTAAAACAAGAATACACTAATCTCTTTTAACAATTTTATTATCTAATGTTCAAATAATTATATCAAATCAAGCTAATTATTTTAAATCAGAGCATCACAGTTTTGGTTTTTCAAATTCGGTCAATTCTAGCAATAAATCTTAAGGCATTTGCACTAAGAATTTTTTGTTCTATTCACAACAAATTAACAAAACGTGCATCTATACCAATGATTACAGAAGTGTAATTCAACATAACTTAAATGAATTAGCAACGATTGAGAGACTAAATTCCAATTAAGGTTTGATAAATTTCCGATTGACATTTGAAGCTTTTAATGGACTGAATGATCAATTTACAAAAAGATGTTTGCTTCTATTAGCAATATCAAGAAAAGATTGAAATTATTTCTTTCTTTTTGTGTGCCCTAGACATTCGTCTCCCGCTCTCCCTCACGCCTCCTCAGGCGCCTTGTCTTTTTTCTGTTATTAATTAAAGTCTAACATACAAACCCAATAATATAAAAGTAAGCCCAAAATTAGGGCCCTAAGCCCTAGCCTTAGCCAACATCTCTAATGGACCGGCCCTAAAAGTGGGCCGAGGTTGCTTTTGGTCTGTACTTGTTCCTTGTTCCTTCTACCTACTGTATTTGCTACTATATAGATTGTAGCCTTCACTAATTAATAAAGTATATGTTTTCTCTATATTTTTATATCACCATTAACATTATAGTATCAAATTCATGTTAGCTCTGTGTGTGCAAGAATACAAGATCAAGGGTGTTTGCAAACTCTAATGGTGTTTAACAAATTGTATTGGTGTTTACAAGAGAAGGTATGAGTTTTGGAGCATTTTATCAAAACTATATTACGGTCACAAGAACTTTAGTATTTAGTTTCTTGAGGTCACAACTTAACATAACGAAAGACTTACAATCAAGATTACCAAAACTAGATTGAATTAAATTTTAAATGGCGTTGCATAAATCCACATATCCATCGCGTTCGAATTCAAACACAAATTAAGTATGCTATCTAGGTGAGTTTAATCCAGTCGACAATTCTACATGAAGAGGTTATTTATTTACAACCGCTAAGCACATCAATCATAACATTGTTGGTAATATATAACCAGAGACTCTAAAAGAGTTAGGCAATATACCCATGTGTGTTGGAAATATCTTATCAAATCAAATATTACTAACTTCTTGACACTTGGACTTACATGATGTAAGAGTACGTCTACACCTCATAAACTTAAAAGATTAGTACCAGTTTCATGATGGAGGAAAGGCTGTAGATAAGTTCACCTTCTAAAGTGTAGATAGGAGATTAAATTATCGTACACACGTTGAGCCCAACATATCATACGCTTTTGGAATAATTTCGAGATATATGCAAAAGCCATCAGTTAATCATTTGGGAGCAACTAGAAAAGTACTGAGGTATATTGCTAGAACAGTTGGTATGGGTATGATATGGATAGACTAATTAGGTTACTTGTAGTTAGATAGACAGATAGCAATTAGGCAAGCTCTGTTAAAGATCGGAAGAGCATATCGACACAATAATAGGTGATTGAGTTTTAAGAATCAAGAAATCATGGATTGTCAACAACAAAGGCTGAGTATGTTGCTGCAACTTCTGTTGCGTTTCAAGGAAAATGGATAAGAAAGGTTTTAATGGATTTATGTTAAAAGCAAGAGGGGTTACACACATTTTGGTAATAATCAATCATCCATTTTGTCAAAAAACCAAGATTACAATGGGTGTAGCAAGCATATAGATATAGGGTTCAACTTATTAAAAAATCTGGTTGAAGCAAGACAAAATGAGTTAAAGTCATGTTCTAAGAAGAACAAGTAGCAAACATTCTTACAAAGGCTCTTTCAACTGAACAATATGTGTTTTTAAGTGGATAGTGTCACACCTTCGGTCAGGAACACTCTAGGCACGTAAACCAGATCAATTGGTATCAATAGATGTGTCACATTTTATATTTTATTTGAAAATCATAACAAAACTCTTTCAAGAATGCTTTTATAAATATACAACCTTATAGGTTGGCTTTCCCTTTTTATTTGTATCAAATGTTTTATTCTTCGAACTAAATTACTCAGTTAAGATAATAATAAAACCTCATTTGGGGAGGTATTTTAACTCTTAGGGGTTGAATTCAAAATTTTCATATATTTCATAAAAAGGATTACATTATCCTTAAAAAAGATTACACGGCTTAAAATAAATATACTTTTAGACCTTTTACATAATGAGCCATAAGTCTAAAGTTCAAATTACTAAACTTTCGAGTTCGTGTCCCACAATGATTAGGTTAACCAATAACATTTATTCGCACTACATATGCATATCATTTTCCCGAAAAAGGGTTTTAAAATGAAATTCTAACATAAAGCTGGTGTTTCATGTAACCACACACTTTTGATAAATTCAAAACAGCATGATTAATAATAATTTATTAAAACATCTTGTTATATAGCCGCTCCATATTATTGACAATGCCCTACACGGGTACTAGTATACACTGAACTCAACTAATTCACATGTGTTAAAATGATTTAGTCATATTATGTCATAACAAATAGTTACACAGTAATATGTGTATCCTCGATTGATATATTGTGTTAATGGTATCTTAAATCCATGCTTAATATCATTAATATTCACATGCTAGTTTTAAAGGAATGTAATCATTTTTATATAGATATTTCATAAACATGCTAGAAATCATTTTGTGCGTGTAAACCAAGCATGCAAATGAAGTTTTGGAAACAACTTCATCTTAAAAGGTTACTAGAATTACTGCTTATAATCTTCAATGAACCTCTACAATAGTTCCTTGAGCTTAACGAGGTATAACACTAGCTTATACAGGGTAATATAAAGTATTTGGAGTATAAGTAGCAATACACACATGTTATGGGTATGTCAATTCGACTACACAATGTAAGCTTTTATAGCTTCTTTGAGGGTCCTTTGGCTGATCGCTAAAGGGAAAGGTGGCGGTTCGCCACCTAGCCATGATGGTTAAGACCATTTTTTCCAATAAATTTTTGACACATGTCAATGCGAGTTGCTTTTCGACTGTCATTAGCAGACACATGTCACCCTTAGTCCTTGTTAGTATGGCACGTGTCAACACACTAGAGTTTCCTTACATACTACATATCATATCGTTAAGGGTTAGCATAGCGGTATGTTATTCAACCCAAATCTTTGAAACCCTAATTCATTTCTTAACGGTCTACCAGGCTTCCGGTCGTAGTTCATGACCAGGATCAAACCAAATTTTCATTTCTAACCTTTAATTTTGAAATTTTTTATTTTATGCACAAATTTTTCTAGGAGTTACATTCTCCCCACCTTGTGACAAAACTTGTCCTTAGGTTTTAAAGTGAATAAGTGTGGATACTCCTTTCTTAGTTTTTATTATAATTTCCATGTATATTCTATGCCTCGCTTAGAGTTCCTCCTAACCTTAACCAATGCTAATTTCTTTCTTTTCATTCTTTTAATTTCTCGATCTTCTATATGCATTGCTTGTTCCATAAAATTTAATTTCTCATTCACTTTATGTCTTTTAAAGGCATAGTCATTGTTTCATCAGCTAGATATTTACATAAATTTGACATATAGTATACATCATTTGTTCTATTAATTTCTTTTGGTGTCTACAACTAATATGCTACAGGTCCAATTCATTTTATAATTTTGAATTGTCTAACAAATGGCTTAGCCTTCCTTTATTTCCAAATCAAATGTCTTTCCAGGGTGATACTTTAGTAATACTTTATTACCAACTAAAAATTCTAACGACTTTCTTCTTCTATCCGCACAACTATTTTGTCTATCCCTAGTCTTTTTTAATTGTTTTTTTATTTGTAAAATTTATTAAGTTGTTTTTTGTATAATTTCAGAACCTGACAACTACCTCTCCGTATCTCATAGCAACAAATAGGTGTTATACATTTGCTACGATATAGTGCTTCAAAAGGTGCTACCTATACACCATAGATAGAGGTATACCATGCAAGGACACAATTTCATTGACGTATAATTATGCTAATTCATCCTTACTAAAGGTTTTTTTTCATTGGTAAGAAATGGGTTGACTTAGTCAGTTTATCAATGATAACCCAAATTGTATAATATCTTTTGTTTGTATTGGGAAGTTTTGCAATAAAATCCATGGTTATGATTTTCCATTACAGACATGTAATTTAGTTGTTGCAATAAACCAAATGGCTTCTAATTATCTGCCTTAACTTGAGAAAAAGTAAGCCATTTATCAATATACAGCTATATCCTTTTTCATACCTGACCACCGATAATTGTCATTTATGTTTTTATACATTTGATCACTTCCTAGACGCATTATGTAACACCCCAAATTTTTATTTAAACGAAAGGAAAAGAAAAGTAAATAGAAAGAATAGATAATGAGCACAAGTGGAGGGGGATAAAGTGTACAAAGTACAAAACCTTATTATTTTAAGGTTTAAAGGGGCACGACCGCCCATCCCTTCTTCACCATCTCCATTTGGCTGAAAGGAAGAAAGAAGAGAGAGAAAGCCCTCGGTTCTAGAGAAAGAAAGAGGAAGAAGCAGCTGCAAAGGTGAGTTTTCTCTTATATGAGCTCGGTTTCAGCTGGGTTTCGAGTTCTTGACCGAAGTTCTTGGTGTTTAGTGTTTGTTTTCGGGATTTAAGATCTGAATTGAAGGTGGGTCTCGAACTTGAAGTGTGTTGCTCAAAGGCTGCTCAAGGTGAGTTTCTAGAATCCATCTTTTACTGATTTTCAACTTGTTTGAGGCTATTATGCACACCAAGAAAATGTTTTCAAGTAAAACCATGAGTTTCAGCCTATTGTTCGATAATGTTCTGTGTATGTATGTTTTAGAGTTGGTTTATGGGTTAGTGTTGATGTTTAGCATGCTTAGGTTCCCTTCGTGTGTTAGATCTGTGCTTGGGTATTATTAGAATGATAATCGGGTGATGTTAGTAGCATAGAAAACATTTCAGAATGTTCTGATGCGTATGAACAGTGGCCCATGCGCCCAGCATGTTGGCCATGCGCCTAAACATTGTTCCCAAGCGCCCAACAACCAACTGCCTAAGTATGCCCAACCGCCCAAACCCCATGCGCCTAAGTGTTAATAATCTAAGTGTAAGCTCAGACGCCCAAATAGTGGCAAGGCGCTTCAACAGGGCAGAAACGCCCAACAGTGTCCATGCGCCCAAGTTGCTAAAACGGCTAAGTGTCCATGCGCCTGCATAGTGGCGAAACGCCCAAACAGGGCAGAAACGTCCAAACAGTGCCCATGCGCCCAGATTGTTTTCACTTAGAATTTTATGCTCATGCGCCTAAAATGTCCCATGCACCCATTTTGGACTTAGGATTTTCTAAGTGGTTTTAAGGGGTAAAATCGGGAGATAGGCCTTATTATGACGTGATGACTTATGCTTGATATGTGCATGGTGATGTGATGAAATTATGATGTGTATATGTGTGAGTGATGTGTTATCTTTCTTCGTCAAAGAGTTTTCAAAACGTACGTATTATGTTTTATAATAC
>BJCM01176845.1:0-10498 GCA_018326385.1 Flaveria bidentis
ATTTAGTTACCAACTGTTTTAACAAATCTTGTGAGAATGTTTCAGGATCTGCAGAAAATCTTAATATAGGTGAAGTCATACATCTTCAGCTCCAGTTGGAACTACTTCTGCAAATGAGGTTTCTATCAGCACTACAATGACAAACTCAACTGATACATCTAGGGTGCCTTCAAATTCCAGCTCCAATGCTCCATAAGCAGATAAGGATATCTCAATTGTGGAAGACAACAATGGTGGTGGTGACAATGATCAAGAATTTCTTGATGCCAATAACCACACCATAGATGATAACATCAATGATGTCACACACTGCTTGGATCAAGTTTCTCTTGATAAGTGTGATGATGTGGTGGGAGAAACATCTATGCCAGATCTATATTTCTCTAATTTAAATCTTTCTCAGCAACTTGCTGTGATCCCTCAGCTTATGATCCACAAGTCTCACCCCACCCCAAACATCATTAGAGATGTTGTCACAGGGGTAAAAACAAGGGGACAAACTCATGAAGCAAATGTTTGTCTTCACTCAAGGATGGAAGTTGGGTTGAAGCTCTAAAGGATGGAAGTTGATGAGACTCTAAAGGATGAAGTTGGGTTGAAGCTATGCAACAGAAGCTGCTTCAATTCAAAAGGCTGAAAGTTTGGAACATTTGTCCTCTTCCTTATGGAAAGACTACCATTGGAACCAAATGGGTGTTTAGGAATAGGAAGGATGATAGAGGCATCATCATCCAGAACAAAGCTAGACAAGTTGTTCAAGGGTACACACAAGAAGAATGGATTGACTACACTGATGTCTTTGCTCCAGTAGCAAGACTAGAAGCTGTTAGGATATTCCTGGCATTTGCTGCATCCAATAACTTCAAGGTCTTTCAGCTTGATGTGAAGTGTGCTTTTTTGTATGGAGTGATTGATGAAGAGGTGTATGTCAAACAGCCACCTGATTTTGTAGATCCTGATCATCCTGATTATGTCTGCAAGCTTGACAAAGCTCTTTATGGGTTGCATCAGGCACCCAAGAAGTTGTATGAGACAATGTCTGAGTATCTTTGAAAACATGAATACAGGAGAGGTACTATAGATAGAACTCTCTTCATCAAAGGATAGGGAAATGACATATTGCTAGTTCAAATGTATGTGGATAACATCATCTTTGGTTCAACTATCCAAAGCTCTATAAAGACTTTGAGAAGCTGATGAAAGACAGATTTGAAATGAGTGCCATGGTGGAACTCAATTTCTTTCCGGGAATTCAAGTGAAGCAATTTGAAGATGACATCTTCATAAGTCAGTCAAAGTATGTTCAGGACATACTCAAGAGGTTCAACATGACTGATTGTAAGATTTCTAAGACACCCATAGCCAAAAACCACTCTCTTGGACCTGATCTTGAGGGGAAGTTTGTAGATGAACACTTATACAAGGCTATGATTGGGTCTCTTATATATCTTACTACTAGCAGGCTTGATATTATGTATGCTACATGCATTTGTGCAAGATATCAAGCCAGCCCTAAGATGTCTCACCTCATCACTGTCAAGAGGATTCTAAGATACCTCAAAGGTGCTTCAACACTTGGTTTATGGTACCCAAAGAATCCGGACTTCAATTTGTATGCTTATACATATAGTGATTATGGTGGTTGCAACATGACTGCAAAGTCTACATCTGGAGGATGTCAGTTCCTTGGTGAAGAGGTTGTCTCATGGAAATGCAAGAAACAATCCTGTGTCTCTGCATCAACTACTGAAGCTGAATACATTACCGCTGCAAGATGCTGTGCTCAAGTGCTTTGGGTTCAGATTCAGATGTTGGACTATGTGTTAAACTTCAAGGAACATCCTATTCACATAGACAACAACAGTGCTATCTCAATCACAGAGAATCCTGTGCAACACTCAAGGACCAAACACATCAATATTAGGTATCATTTAATAAGAGATAACAATAAAAAGGGATTAATTAAACTGGTCAAAGTTCACATAGATGAACAATATGCTGATTTGTTTACAAAGGATTTTGATGAACAGAGATTTAAATATCTGATATCAGCTATTAGGATGATTAACTTTGAGTAGGTTTTTCTTAAAAATAATTCTTAAAATATGTGTGTCCTAAGTTGTCTAGATCATCACTTTCATAAACTCTTGTTTTCTTTGGATGAAAATATATTTTTGAAGACTTCCCTTAGATTTTTGACAATTTTAGATCCTCCGAAAGATATGTTTTTATTTTCGGAAGCAAATCATGCCTTCAAAAGAAATAACTGTCTAAGAAATTTTACCTTCGAAAGAGGTTTCCAATCTATCTTCCGAAGCTTAATTACTTGTCAGACACTTATTTATTTTCAAGGACTTTTTTCTTCCGAAGCAATATTAACTCTCGAAAGCTTTGTTGGTTTATATACAAAGCATTCAAGTTTTAATTTCTCTTCCTAAGAAAAATTTTAAAACTCTTAGGAATTTCTTCCGAAGTCATTTTTGCTTCGGAAGCTTTTTCATTAAAACTTTTGAAGATAATTTACCTTCGGAAGCTTTTTGACTTTAAATAAAACTACTTGTTAAGCAAAAGTAAACTATTTTTTTCAGAGGTGGGACCGACATCCGGATTTCAATGTTTATCCTCTTTCATTAAACTTTATCTGAAATCCTTTTCACATATAAACCCAACGGTTTCCCCCCTCTTTCTATCATTTGTTCTTCCTCCAAACCTAAAACCCCAAATTTCTCTCTGAAATTTCTTTCATCTTTCTTTCTTCATCTTTAAGCTACCTCTAATGGCCAACCTTGCTCACAGTAATGACCCAAACTTTACCATGCAGTTACACAAGCAACATAATCAAGTTGCTCCGTTAAGCTCTGAGAAAGATTCTCATTTCTCAAAGGTTTGTCGATTCTTAGATTTGTCAAACTACTTCACCTCCCAAACCATTGATCCTCCACTCTATGAGGATCATTTGCTTGAACTTTGGAAGACCTGCCAAGAGGTCGTTATGGACGGGGAGAAGGCATTGTCTGCCACGGTGCAGGGGAGAACAATCTTCATCACTCCGGCCATCATCAACATGCATCTTCAGCTGGATGATGAAGAAGGTGAGGTGTTCTTTCAAAAGGAAGCTGTAAATCATTCCTTTGAGCAGATGGGATATGAGGGAGATTTCTTTGTAAAGACCATTAGGAAAGGGAAGGTTTCATCCCAGTGGAGATTTCTGCTCTATGTGGTCATCCACATCTTATCAAACAAGCATGGTGGATGGGACCAGATTCCTACGGATCTATCCTTCATCATCCATGGAATGAATTAGGGGGTCAAGTTCAGGTATTCTTAGTTTTTTTATATCAACATGCTTGCTAACTTAGACTCCTTAGAATATTACATGTTCCCTAGATATGTCTAGTATATTCTTAACAGTGAACTGGACTCACGATTAAGGGGAACAGGTAACATTCTCAAACTAGGATAGATGAACCCCGGCATCTTTAAAATAATGAGAAAGCCTACTGTTGGCTTCTCTGGGGTAGAAACAGCCCTATTCCCAAAAATGTTAGAGCTCATTGCTCAAGGTGACAACCTAGCAGCACCAGCTAGTTTTGAACCCACACCTGCTACATCCCAATCACCCACACACCCTCAAATCTACATCACCTACCAAAGAAAATCCAAACGAACCCTTGCTTAGACTATTTAGTCTGTGGACGCCCCCATATATTTACCCACATAGGAGGAAGTGGACATTGGAGCTCCCACTTCTCCTGAGGAGCAGACCACCCCCACCTCTTCAAGGATCAGTGCTGAGGTTACTCATGCTCAGCCTGATAAGCTCATTAGCAAAACTGCCTTAAGCCATCACTCTGAGTCTCAACACTCAAGTGATCAACCTTCAGGGGACAGTTACCATCCCCAACCTATAGATCTTAACCAAACAATCCCCATCCTTAAATTTCTACACTGAAGAAGATCTATGTTTCAGTGAGTACCATGATTCTCTCTTCTTTTCCCCTATTCAAAGAGAGATGAGTGCGTCTGAGGCTCCTATTTCTAGCCCCCATCAGTCACCTACTACTGAGGTGGACACCTCTGAACCTGTTTAGGATGTCCATATGGAAGAGGCTCTCACCTTTGAAAGTGATTACATAATTAAGACCTCAACCATGGCAACTTAGCCCACTAACATCTCCACTGAGATTGCCAGTGAGCAGAGAAATCCAGTAGCCAATAACTGGTGAGAATGAGGACTTTGGTCCAATCATCTCATCCCCCAATGAGTCTTCTGATGATGATGAGGGGAATTTAAGACTAAAGGTGCAACAACTGTCTTCAACATGCACCTATTTAGTCTCCAAGGTTAGTCACCTTGAATCTCAAGTGACTACCTTGCAGATTAGGGTCAATGATCGACATTTGAGATTTCATATCTTAAGGACCAACTAGCTGGGAGACCTTTAAGAGGACCTCAACCAGGAACACAGGAACCTGTGGAGGTGATTGACCTAACTCCTAGCTCACCTATGCAAGTGGGTGATGCTACCAGAAAGGGGGAGAAAGTCATTACTACCATAGAACTTGGTAGTTCCTCAGGGAGTATGGACATTGAGGACTCACCATCCTCACTTGCAATTGTGCCTACTCAACAACTTCCTCAAGTTCACATTAATGTGTACTCTATAGACTCCTTAATACAAAGTCTGTATGAGGAAGGGATACTAAGGGCAATGTCATCTCCATCAACTTCTAATTACATCATTGGATTGAGGTATGACATCAACATGAGAGCTCTAATCATCATGAAAGTTCAAGGGGAGCAAGAGATCTTCAACTTTTAGACCTTGAACTATTATGATAGTTTGGATCTAGTCAGCATGCCACTTGTGAATCCAAGCAAATCAAGACAAGCTGGCAAGTTGGCTCAAAGCCTTAGACTGTGGGAATCAGGCAATGTCATCGATCAAATGGATGTTGAGGCAGACCCTAAGATTAGCTTCATAGGGGAAACCTTGACTGAATGCCTAGTGATAGAACTTGAGAGCCCAGTCTTATCACCAACAACTGCTGCAGAGATCAATGCCCATTTTGAGACACCTGCTGGTGAAGGTGATTCTCAACCTCTCTCTGGCCAGAGCTTAGAAGATGTATCAAGCAAGGAAGGCCAAAGCTCTCTCCACCATGAGTCACAAAGTTCTATTAGTGACAAAGGGAAAAGAAAGATGACATCTAAGGAGATTGAGGAGGAGTAGAGAGAGAGGAAAAGGAGGCTGAGGGGAGAAAGTTCCTCTGTTGGGTCTTGAAGACTCATGGAGTCCGCTATTAGGGCTGCCCCCAGAACAGATACTCAGAATGATGAGTTAAGGGCAGTTAGGATAAACTATCTGCAGACAATGAACTATGACATAGACAGTGTCATTTCTCTCCCCTTATAAGAGTTAAATGAACCGGTTGACCTGGAAAGGTCAAGGGAGAAGAAGGAGGCAGAAGATGCAGAGCTTCTAGTACAAGTCAAAGAAGATAGAAGAAAGAAAAGACTGTACAAGCATATGCCTACCCTCTCCCCAGTTCAAGAAAGTCCTGCATAAGAGGATGTGGTTCAACAAGAACCTCAGGTAGACAAAGAAGAAGATAGGATCAAGATGATTAACTACCTAAGTGCCACAGGCCTCTATCAGGCAGAAGCACTTCTTCCCTTGCCCTATGACTTTGTTGAGTTTGAGTAGTTAAAACAACTTGAACTTGAGATAGTCAAGGACATAAAGACAACAAAGAGGAAGCTAAGGGAAGAAGCTACAAAATCAAGAGCCATCATCCAGAAAAGCATGAAGAAGTCTGCTGACAGGCAGAGGATGATGAGCTTCTTGAAGCTGTATGGATTCTCCGGAAGGAGACTTGGCCCCATGTCTCTATCCTCTATGGATGAGCATATAAGGGTGATCAACCAGAAGATCAAGAGTGGAGAGCTCATTGACTTACACTCCCTTCCAAGTCAAGCCCCACCTGAAGTGGAGGTTAAGGTTGAACAATCAGAGACAACACAACCTGGACCTTGTGCTAATCTCAACAAGCTTGATCTTCTGATCAACAACAGGGTCAACCTCCCTCTCCTTCTGAGTCTGAGAGAGAGGAAGTCCCAACTGAGAAAGAAAATGAAGATCAATATGGTACTACAAGCCAGTCTTCTCAATTAAAACATATAAAGAGAAAGAAGAGGATGGATTATAAACCAAAGCCAAAGAAGAAGAAGACTACACCCTCTTCTAAACCCCAGGATGAGTCAGAACATGATGAGGATGTGCAGCCAGAGTATGCTACATTAAATCCAATTCAAACAGCTCCTCTAGCATCAGGAAGACGCATCTTGTCTTGGACATACGCCACAAATCCAGAAAGATGGCATGTCATTAGAGATAAAGGCACTGAAGACATTTACACCTGGCAAGACATGTTTCAGTTGCCTTTGCATGATCTATTCGACATGAGAAGACACTTTGACAGTCTGAAGGAGCCTGATCACCTTATGAAGAAAGGAATGGTGATCATCCTAATGAGGACTCAGACTCTCCCTTTCTTCATAAGATGACCATCCCTTTCTTCATAAGATGATTAGGATCACTCAGACTCTCAACGTGTCTTCTCATGTCAAAGAGATCAAGCAAAGGCAGATTAATCATATCCTGCCATGTGCAGACATTTTCAACACCTTGATCTCTGATGACATGCCATCTTTCTGGTGTTTTACTGTATGTCCAGGACAAGATGGGTCTTCCTGATGTTAGAGGAGCTACTTGAATTGGATTTATTGAGCATCCTATTTTTACACATCCTTAGGATGTTTTGACTCATCCTGTGGTCGGGAGATGGATGCTTCTTTATTTTTCTTCTTGGCTTTGGTTTGGAAGCCATCCTTTTTCTCCTGTTTGAACCTTCTAACTAAGAAGACTGGCCTACAGCACCTGATTGATCTTCTTTGTCTTTCTTATTTAGGTCTTCCTCTCTCACAGATTGAGATTGAGAGGGGACAGAACCCTGTTGTTGATTAGAAGTGGAAGCTTGCTGAGGGGCTCAGTAGGAGATTCAGGTTGTGTTGTCTCAAATGGTTCAACCTTAATCTCCACTTCCTGAGGGACCTGACTTGGTGGGGAGTGTAAATCAACAAGTTCCCCTCTTTGAATCTTCTGCTTGATCACCTTAATGTGCTCATCCATGGTGGATAGAGACATAGGGCCAAGTCTCCTTCCGCAGAATCCATACAGCTTCAAGATGCTCATCATCCTCTGCCTATTAGTAGACTTCTTCATGCTTTTCTAGATGATGGCTCTAGACTTTGCAACCTCTTCCTTTAACTTCCTCTTAGTAGTCTTTATTTCTTTGACTAATTCAAGTTCAAGCTATTTGAGATACTCAAACTCAATATAATCAAAGGGTAAGGGAAGAAGTGCAGCTGCCTGATAGAGACATGTGGCACTCAAGTAATTTATCATGTTTATCCTATCAGTTTCTTTGTCTAGTTGAGGTTGTTGTGGAGCCACATACTCATGTACAGGACTTTCTTGAACTGGGGAGAGGGTAGGCACATGCTTGTAGAGTCTTTTCTGTCTTCTTTCTTCTTTGATTTGAAGAAGTAGTTTTGCATCCTATGCCTCCTTTCTTTCCTTTGATAATTCCATGTCAGCTAGTTCATTAAATTCATCTAAGGGGAGGGATATTATATTGTCAATGTCATAGTTCCTAGTCTGCAAGTAGTTGATTCTGACTGCCCTCAACTCATCATCCGGAGTGTTTGGCCTAGGGGCAGCCCTGATTGCAGCTTCCATGAGTCTTGCAGACCTAGTAGAGGAACTTTCTCCCCTTAGCTTCCTTTTCCTCTCTCGCTCCTCCTCCTCCTCAATCTCCTCAGAAGTCATTTTTCTTTTCCTTTTGTCACTCACAGACCTTTGTGACTCAGCATGGACAGAGATTTAGCCTTCATTGCTTGGTGTAGGTTCTAAGCTCTAGCCATAGGGAGGTTGAGATGCACCTTCACGAGCAGGTGTCTCATCAAGGGAATGAATCTCTATAGCAGTTGGTGGTGAGACAGGGCTTTCAGGTTCTACCACTGGGCCTTTAGTCAAGGTTTCTTATATAAAGCTAATCTTAGGGTCTGCCTCAACATCCAGTTGACTAATGATATTGCCTGATTGCCTTAGTCTCCTTCTGAAGCTGAACTCTGTAGTGATTCTGTCTTGAATTCTTTGAGCCAGCTTGTTAGCTTGTCTAGATTGGCTTTGGTTGACAAGTGGCATGCTGACTAGGTCAAGATTTTCATAGAAGTTCAAAGTCTAAAAATTGAAAACTTCCTTCTGCCATTGAACTCTTTGAAGAATAAGGGCTCTTCTGTTTTCATCTTACATCCACCCTATAATGTGATTGAAAGATCCTTGAGGTGGAGATGATAATGTCCTTGGTATACCTTCCTTAAAAAGACTTTGAATGAAGGAGTATATTGAGTCCACATCAATGTGAACTTAAGGAAGTTGTTGAGTATGCTCAATTGGAAGTGAGGATGGTGAGTCCTCAATGTCCATACTCCTTGAAGAACTCCCCTGTTCTATGACTATAATGACTTTCTCCCCCTTTTTTGTAACATCCGATTATTTTTTGGAAGACTCAAGCAAAAGAATAAAGTGAAGAAAAATAAAGAAAAGATATATTACCCAAGTTAAGGGGAAAAAAGTGTCAAAAGAACAAAAAGGTTTAAAAGTTGGTGATAAAGGTTGTAGGCCGCCCATATGTCGCACACATCACATATCATTCGGATATTAGAGAGAGAAAGCGAAGAGGAGCAGAAAGCTTTTGTGATTTTGAAGACCAGGAAGAAAAAGATCGAATTCAAGGTAAGAATTCATGTTTTTATGGTGTTTTTAACCAGTTTAGGCCTCGGGTATTTGCTTATACGTGTTATATGTTGTTTGGGTGTGTGTTTGGTGGGTTTTAGGTGTTTGAACTCGATTTGCAAACGGGTTTGAAGAATTCTTACCTAAAGAGCTGCTAAGATGAGTTCTAAAACCCCCTGTGTACATGTTTTTAACTATTTTGGGGCTGGAAATGCCTGTATGAACTTTTTATAAAAGTTGGGTTTCATACCCGTATGTATGTATGTGTGTATGTTGCGAGTGGGGTTTGATTTTATGCTATGTTAATGTTTGATGATGTTATGGTTGTGTTTCTATGGCTTAGAATGTATGATTTAAGCTTAGAACATGATAAGTAATGTTTGGGGACTGAAATATGATGTTTAGGTGCGCATGAGGCTACTCATGCACCTAAATAGGGCTCATGCGCCTAAGTTTTAGAATAACTGCTTAAGTGTTCCTAATGCGGATGACCCTCTAAGTCTAACTCATCCGCATTTGCTAATGCGGATGAGCAAGAGGAAATACGGATGAAAGTTATGCGATAAGAGGAAATGCGGATGAAGAGTCTCCTGGAGAGGAACTTATTGTGCTTACGCATTGACAAATGTGGAAGACTAGAAGTGATACGAACAAGTTCTGCTCTTACGCATTGGAAAATGCGGAAGAGTGGAAAAAATACGAATGAACAATACGAAATGCGGATGAACAATAAGAATTGCGGATGAACATAAGAAATGTGGATGAACATAAGAAATGCGGATGAACATAAGAAATGTGGATGAACATCAGAAATGCGGATGAACATAAGAAATATGGATGAACATAAGAAATGTTGCACCCTGAAAGGATCATACATGCCAACTTAATGGGCGAATTGATGATTGCTTAGCTAGAATCCCACAAGTCCAAGAAGAAATGCGGATGAAAATCTGCTAAGGAAAAGAACGTGTTATCTTCCGCATTAGTTAATGCGAAAGACATAACTTTGATGCGGACAAGTGTATTACTCTTCCGCATTTACTAATGTGGAAGACATAATACTAATGCTGAAGAAGTTACTCTTCCGCATTGACTAATGCGGAAGAACAAAAGAAGATGCGGACAAGACTTTGCTCATCCGCATTGACAAATGCGGATAATCAACCAAATGCGCATAAGTATTTGTTCATTCACATTAACCAATGCGGATGACCAACAAACTAATGTAGATGATCAAGTGAAGAAATGCTGATAAAGATTATCTCATCCGCATTTGTCAATGCGGATGAACAAGCAGAGATGCGGATCAAGACTTAGACTAGTTTCTGATGTAATAGTTCAGGGGTAATTTAGTCATTTTGTAAAGGCATCTTGTCTGCCTATAAATAGAATAGTTTACCTCATAATGAGGTGACGGCTGATAGATAGAGAATTTTTGTTGTAATTAATTCTCTGTAAATCAACTTTGATATATACAAATACAAAAGCATTTATGAGTATTATATTGCATTGAATGTTCTTTGATTGTTTGTTTCCACCACTCAATCATTGACTTGATTATCATATTTGATTCTCAGTAAGAATATTAATCTTACTCAACCCCAGTCAATTGGTATCAGAGCTTTGGCTCTCGGTTC
>BJCM01176874.1:0-19963 GCA_018326385.1 Flaveria bidentis
AAAAATGAATTTTGTTAAAGAAGCAAAAACATCTAAACAAGAAGTGTCCAAACCCAAGCAGACTAAAGTCACACCTGTATCACACACTTCCCCACAGAGACAATTTTCCCAACATGTAGAAGGTAGATCCTACTACAATTATGGAAATAGATGACACATCGCTTCTAGTTGTCCTTATTATCAGACACGAAGAAAGAAAATGAACTTTATGATACTAAACCAATTTCTTCGAAAAGGAGTTTTATTACTCCACCAAAAAGACGTACTGAATCTAAAGTTCAAACCATAAGTATCTTGTTAGGACCGTGTACATACGGAGTACTAGTGGATAATGCGTGAAACCAGATCAAATAGTATGGAATCCTATTTGATTGGCGATCCAATTAGTAAGAACGCAGTTCTGATCAATCTAATGATTAAAGAAACGTTAAGAACGATTAGAACAAGATCAACTGTGAACTATGAAGTTGGAACAGGCTTTCTAGAGTCTCTGGACGGCTACAGCACGAATATGTGTAAAAAGTCTTGAAGTGTTACATTTTTCCATGAATTAGGTGGTATTTATAGGTTAGGGTTTTTCAATCGTACGACTGAACCATTAGCATGGTTCAGTCGTGCATCTGAATCATGCGATTGATTCATACGCACGAATGAAGGTTCAGTCGTGCGACTGGGTCAATCTTATGTCTCAATCGTTCGACTGATCCAGTCTCCTGGTACAATCGTGCGACTGGTCCATTAGCATGATGTATTCATGTGTATGGTCCATTAGCATGGTCAATTCGCATGAAGACTTCATACGATTAAGTTTGAACAAATTTCTCAATCATTATTGACTAAGAACTATGCACAATAACCTCAAACCTATATAGTTAGTTCAATATACTTTATTACACAATAAACAATGAAACATTAAACATTATAAGCATCAATCACATATTGTATTTCATTCAACTCATTTAATACATATATGTAAGACATGACAGACATTTACATTAAGCTCTTAAACTAGGTACATATGTATTAACAAACTAAGCATGGTTGTTGTTGCATAGTTAGCAGGATGCTCCTAAGAAAAAGGAAAAGAAGCTTACAGTTGAAGAGGATGCTCCTAAGCCTAAAAGATTAAAAGAGAAGACAAACTAAGCATGGTTGTTGTTGCATAGTTTTTTTATTAGATGTGGAGACTTGATTGTTTTTTATAGATGTTCATAGTGGATGATTATTTGTCATGCGTCATGGAACTTGATGATTTGTGCACTGTATATGTTTACAATTGTTCATACGTTGTACACACTTGTGCTATTTTGATAGTGGGTGATTACCTTTGGCCATACGTTGTGCACTTACACCGTTTTCATAGTGGATATTTTACCTTTGAACATGCACCATGAACACTTTGTAAATGTTTTCATTGGTGTATAACGAATGTTCATTTCAGTATCCAATGTATACACATAGTCTATTTCCAAGAATTCATGGTTACTATTTTAATAGTAAATGCCTATTTGTTTGTCAGCTGTAACAATAATGGTAAAAAGAAAATTTTATTTTGTTTGAACTGTTTTGTTTTGATGTACTTACATCGCATATGTATCTGTTCATGCATTGCCAGTACTTGAAAAATAATTTTAATAAACTTTAAAAAAAAATTCGAAAATTTTAACAAATTTTAACATGATTGCTACATCGATGTTGATTTTCACACAGGCAATAATGTGCATGTGTATGTGTCAACATGCTATTTTTCATGCTTGCTTGTTTAAAAGTTTATGTTTTGATGTACTTGCAACATATATGTATTTGTTTATGCTCTACAAATACTTGACAAATATTTTGAATGAATTTCAAAGATTGTTTGTTAAAGTTTTAACTAATTTTAACATGATTGCTATATGGATATTGATTTTCTCTCACAAGCAATAATATGCATGTGTCAACATGCTATTTTTACATGCTTGCTTAATTAAAATTTTAAATTCTCAAAATTTTCAATTCCAATCTTTTAATATATATGTTAGGTTGATATATTCTAGTGCTTCTGATATATATGTCCATATTCCTTATTTTCCTCCCCAAAATTTTTGCATATATGTAGAAATTTTTATAAAAAAATAAATTCTTTTGTTTGATGGAAATGATCAAATTCCTAATTATATGCCTGCAATATGTACTATTACCATTAGTAAGATGAAAAATCGTCAAACTATGTAATGAATTGGTAATAATTTTGCGTGAATCATGTTTACCTACCATGAGATCATACCAGTCTTAAGTCTTCACGAAGTTGAGGGATTGTTTTGAGAATAGATATAGAATAATAAAATAATGATTTTGATATTTTTGTCCATTTAAAACCATACAAGGTATAAATGGTTGATTTAAGAGGTGAGTATTTATCATGTTTTGTGTTTTTTAAGATGATATGTATGTACCCCAAACATGGTTATTTGTTGAGATCAACCTCCCTCAAGATATGCAATAAAGCACTATTGATAACTTTTAACCTAGTTATCGAGGAGTATAAATGCTCAATTTTATCCATATTAGGATTCTTTTGGATTAATCCTTATTGGTGGATCGATATTGGGATTCTTTTGCACTTTTCTTTGGAAGGTGATCCTCTTTATGATTCTTTTGAGCCATTCACATTGGAATGTAGTCTAATATAGACATAATTTGTGTTTCATCTAAGGTGGATGTATTCCGTACTGGAAATCTTTTTGTATCATGATATATGCACTTGTAGTTCAAGTCATCTAGGACTTTGCGTAGAACAACAAAGGACACCTTAGTGTATTCCAGGTCTACGATTTTCATAACAAAGGAAACACTTATGGTTGACTGAGCATTTATAAACAATTTCACTTGGTGTATATGGGTGACTTTATAAGCAACCTGTACTGGTTAGATCAAAACTTATCATACAACAAGATGGGCGTTATGCTTACCATATAACCATGAAAATTTAAGTTCTTCCCCATTGAATATTATATTATGTTTCATCATGCTAAACCTATCCATACATCAAACAACGTATGTCAGTCTTTATTGATGCAAAATGACTCTAGTGAAGAAATCAAACTAGTGTACTATCATTTCTAATGTTTGCACAAGGTGTGATTCAAAAGTATTTGATTTGGGTACGCATGAATGATTGACTAATTACTTGATTTTAAAAAGTGTTAGATCATATATTGTCATATATAGCGTGTCCGTCTCTTGACGAATAGTCTAGGCTTAATGTAATACATCTGATATGTTGTAAACACATGAAACTGAGTCATTCGCAAGAGCATATGCGAATGAGACTCAGTCGTACGACTAAGCCATGCTAATCGACTAGTCGTGCGACTGAGAGATGCTATTGGGCCATTCGTAAAACTAAACCATAAGTATGGTCCAATCGTACGATTGAACCATACGCATGGTCCAATCGTACGAATGGGCCCAGTCGCATCTGATATGGGTTAAGGCCTATAAATACCAGTTTCATTGTGTAGAATGGGGGAAGGAGTGTGCTTAGGGCCTAGGTGCTTCCGGATGAGAGGGGATATCATGCTCGATCTCCCCTTGCCAAGAGTTGTGATTCTTATGTTTAACGAGCTTGTAATCATTAGGTTTTATCAATGAAACCATTTTGTTATTGTTCGTTATCTTGTTTGTCTCTTGTTATTGGTTTTGTTTCCTTCCATCAACAACATGCTCGGATGTCAACCGATCCAGCGACCTAACAATTGGTATCAGAGTTGGTTACTGCTAAAATGATCTAACACTCACTCTAGCAATCCAAGCTCTTGATTTGTGGATCTATTTCATGTTCTTTAATATTAAACCCATTTCGTGTTCTTCAATTTTTGCTCAGATCTTGTTACGTGTGTTGTTTCTTCATTAAATTAAAACTCGAAACCACATTCTTATCACCCTTGCGAATCTGATGATGTCTATTTTGTTTCGGTTCATGTAAAATTCATCAGATTAGAGTTTTTGGCAGCATGGCGGCTGTAGATCTAAAAATCTGTGTGCAGATCCGCTCATACTAATGGACCATTCGTACGACTGGACCATGCTAATGGACCATTCGTACAACTGGACCATTCTAATAGACCATTCGTACGACTAGACCATGCCAATGGACCATTCGTATGACTGGACCATGCGACTAGACCATGCGACTGGACCAGTCTAATGTTCAGTCATGCTATCGGACCAGTCTTATGTTCAGGCATGCTATTGGACCAGTTTTATGTCCAAGTCATGCTAATGGACCAGTTTTATGACAAGTCGCATGAATATGTAATTTGTATAATCCATTTACACTATTGTGCTATTTGTCCTCCATGTCATACGGATAAACGGTGTTCCAGACCAAAAAACAAGGGGTCTGGAACTGCCTTTGCATAGATTTGAGGATGAGCAAAGCACATTCACCCTGAGATTCTTTTGTCAAATAAGTTCGATGGATACCCTATTATTCGTTGTACTTTTAGAATAGATGAATGTGTTAGAACACGAAAGAGAGAAGAGAAGATGTCAGCAGTCGGTGCTGATTTTGTGGGGTAATCAGGAGCATCTAAGTATTTATGGGCCAATCAAGTAATACTTATGCACAAAGAGGATTCTATTTCTGAGGGGGAATCCATTTATAGAGAAATTGAAGACACAATCAGAAAGTGATTATATGAGCTGGTTTCTAATGATGAATTTGAGTGCATGCTGATTTGTTTGAGATTGTCAGCTGTGGAGTGGAACCTTTAACTTTTTGCCTAATACACCGTATGAAGACGCCAGGAGAGCACAATGTTTATATATTGGGATATGCTGAATTTGAGGGGGAATTTCTGAAGGTGTTAATGTTAATCAGGTTAGCCTGTGTGAAGATTGGAGCAATAGAAAACTGTTCATGTCATAATTAAGAAAAATCAGTGATACGGGGAATCTTGCTGTTATGATGGTGTTTTGCGAAGTAAATGAAAGCTATTGTGCCTAAATTCATTTTCAGGGATACTGTAGCAACCTAACGGATCAACAACATTGGCTAATATGGTTTTTCGTTTGATTCTATTGGAAACCATAGCAAAGATAGACTGAAGATTGTAAGTGTTGTTATCTACTATTCGCAAGCAACGTCCAAGGGGGAATTTGTTAGAGCATATATTGTCATATATAGTGTGTCCGTCGCTTGACGAATAGTCTAGACTTAATGTAATACACCTGATATATTGTAAACACATGAAACTGAGTCATTCGTAGGAGCATATGCGAATGAGACTCAGTCGTACGACTGAGCCATGCTAATGAACCAGTCGTGCGACTGAGATGCAATTGGGCCATTCATAAGACTGAACAATAAGTATGGTCCTGTCATACGATTGAACCATACGCATTGTCCAAGTGTACGAATGGGCACAGTCGCATCTTATATGAGCTGAGGCCTATAAATACTAGTATCATTGTGTAGAATGGGGGAAGGAGTGTGCCCAGAGCCTAGGTGCTGCTGGATGAGAGGGGAGATCATGCTCAATCTCCCCTCGCCAAGATTCATGATTCTTATGTTTAACGAGCTTGTAATCATTAGGTTTTATCAATGAAACCATTTTATTATTGTTCGTTATCTTGTTTGTCTCTCGGTTTTGGTTTTGTTTCCTTCCATCAGGAACATGCTCGAATGTCAACCGATCCAGCTACCTAACAATTAGTATCAGAGCTAGCTACTGCTAAAATGATCTAACACTCATTCTAGCAACCCGAGCTCTTGATTTGTGGATCTATTTCATGTTCTTTGATGTTAAACCCACTTCGTGTTCTTTGTTATTTGCTCAGATCTTGTTATGTGTGTTGTTTCTTGGTTAAATTCGAACTTGGAACCATGTTCTTATCACCCTTGCTAATCTGATGTGTCTATTTTGTTTCGGTTCATGTAAATTCATCAGATTAGAGTTTTTGGCAGCCATGGCAGTTGAAGATCTAAAAATCTACGTGCAGATCCGCTCATGCGGCTGGACCATGCTAATGGACCATTCGTACGACCGGACCATGCTAATAGACCATTGGTATGACTTGACCATTCTAATGGACCATTAGTACGACTTGACCATGCTAATGGACCATTCTTACGACTAGGCCATGCAACTGGACCAGTCTTATGTCCAGTCGTGCGACTGGACCAGTCTTATGTTTAGTCATGCTATTGACCAGTCTTATGTTAAGGCATGCTACTTGACTAGTCTTATGTCCAAGTCATGCTACTGGACCAGTCTTATGACAAGTCGCACGAATATGTAATTCGTATAATCCGCTTACACAAACGTGATATTTGTCCTCCATTTCATATGAATGAATGGTGTTCCAAACAAAGAAAAGGGATCTGGAACTGCCTTTACACAGATTTGAGGATGAGCAAAGCACATTCACCCTGAGATTCTTTTGTCAAATAAGTTCGATGGATACCCCATTATTCAGTGGACTTCTAGAATAGATGAATGTAGTCAGAACACAAAAGATAGAAGAGAAGATGTCAGCAGTCGGTGCGAATTTTGTGAGGTAGTCAGGAGCATCTGACTATTTATGGGCCAATCAAGTTATACATGTGCACAGAGAGATTTCAAATTCTGAGGGGGAATCGATGTATAGAGAAATTTAAGACACAATCAGATAGTGATGATATTAGCTGGTTTCTAATGATGAATTTGAGTGCATGCTGATTGTTTGAGATTGTCAGCTGTGGGTTGGAACCTTCTACTTTTTGCCCAATACATTGTATGAAGACACCAGGAGAGCACAATGTTTATGTATTGGGATATGCTAAATTTGAGGGGGAATTTCTACATGTGTTATTGTTAATCAGGTTAGCCTGTGTCAAGATTGGAGCAATGGAAAACTATTCATGTCATTATCGAGAAAAATCAGCCATATGGGGAATCTTGTTGTTATGATGGTGTTCTGCAAAGTAAACCATAGCTATTGTGCCTAAGTTCATTTTTAGGGATACTGTAGCAACCTGATGGATCAACAACGTTGGCTAATATGGTTTCCTATTTGATTCTATTGGAAACCATAGCAAAGATAGACTGAATATTGTAAGTGGTGTTATCTACTATTCGCAAGCAACATGCAAGGGGGAATTTGTTAGAGCATATATTGTCATATATAGTGTGTCCGTCGATTGACAAATAGTCTAGGCTTAATGTAATACACCTGATATGTTGTACACACATGGAACTGAGTCATTCATAGGAGCATATGCGAATGAGACTCAGTCGTACGACTGAGCCATGCTAATGGACCAGTCGTGCGACTGAGAGATGCTATTCGGCCATTCGTAAGACTGAACCATAAGTATGGTCCTATCATACTATTGAACCATACGCATGGTCCAATTGTACAAATGGGCCCAATCGCATTTGATATAGGCTGAGGCCTATAAGTACTAGTTTCATTGTGTAGAATGGGGGAAGGAGTGTGCCCAGGGCCTAGGTGCTGCTGGATGAGAGGGGAGATCATGCTCGATCTCCCTTTTCCAAGAGTCGTGATTCTTATGTTTAATGAGCTTTTAATCATTAGGTTTTATCAATGAACCCATTTTATTAATGTTCATTATCTTGTTTGTCTCTTGGTTTTGGTTTTATTTCTTTCCGTCAAGAACACGCTCGGATGTCAACCGATCTAACGACCTAACAAAAAGATTAAATGTTGTCTATGGACTTTGATCAATTTGATCATACCCTTCTCTGGGCATTCTCTTAGAAAATGATATCTGATGTCTATGTGTTTGGTTTATAAATTTTGGACAAGATTTTAATAATGAACATGGCAGTAGAATTAGCTATGTGTATGGGTGTTTTTTTACCAAAATTGAAACCATAGTCAATCATTTGGTTTTGAATCCAAAGCACTTATAATCAACACAAAGAAGCAACTATGTATTATGCTTTAATTGTTGACACAGAGTCATTGTTTGTTTCTTGCATAATAAGGAGATCAATCTTGATCCAAGAAATTGACATCCTCCTATGGTTGATATTCTATTATTATTACAACCATAGTAATCATTGTTCATGTGAGAATGTAGTGAGAAGTCTCCCTTTTTAGATACTAAAGGCCAATTTCGGGTTTTACATTTAAATATCTAAAGATTCTCTTGACGACATTGATGTGCGACTATTTTCGGTCTGTGTGGTATCTTACACACATGCATACTATACATGTTATTTATGGTATACTTGCACTAAGATACATCTAATCATTGATTTTTAAAAATTTTAATATATTAATATTCCTTCTTGATATTGTCCAAACTTCAAGCTTATGACAAATGGTGTTTTGATTGATGTACAATTAACCATGTTGTATTTCTTCAAAATCTAATTGACATATTTGCTTTAATTGATGAAGATGTCTTCTAGTGATTGGTAAACTTAATTCAAAGTAAAAGAAGTTAAGTTCTCCCATTGAACTCATCTAAAACTTTGACTTCATAACGAAGACATAGTCTTTACATAGTTCAATGTTTGTAGATCCAAGTATTATCTCATCCATATAGACTTGAACAACTAACAAGTCTTGTCCCTTTTTCTTCATGAACAATGTTTAGTCAATCTTTCATCTTGTGTAACCATTTTATAGTAGAAACTTAGAAAACGATTCATACCACTTCCTGGGTGGTTGGTGAAGATCATACAGAGCTTTGTCCAACTTGTATACTCTATTAGAAATTCTAGGTCTTTAGATGTTGGTGGTTGAGTAACATATACTTCTTCATCTATCTTTCTATAAAGGAATGCACATTTTACATCCATCTAGAATACAATAAACTTCTTTGAAGAAGCATATGCAAGGAACTCTCTTATTGCAACCAATCTTGCCACTTGAGCAAGTATATCATCATAGTCAATGCCTTCCTCCAGAGTGTATCCTTGTGCTATAAGCCTTGCTTTATTTCTTATGACAATCCTTATGTCATCTTCTTTGTTTTAACATAGCCATTTGATTCCTATAACATATGGACCTTCAAGTAGATCAACTATCATCCATACCTCTTGATTTCTAAACTATTGTAGTTCTTCTTACATTTCTTCTATCCAATTGTTATCTTTAAATGTTTTAGTGATGTTCTTTGGCATAATTAGGGATAAAAAGCAAGAAAGTAAGCAAATGTTTGCTTTATTAGACTTAATCCTTATCCTTGTCAATCTAACATCCAAATCACCTATGATGTTCTCCATAGGATGATATTTGTGAATTCTAGTTGTTTGAATTTGATCAACATGTATTGTTGAATCAATATTACTGGTGGTGACGATCTGGTGTCGATGGTTGGGCAAGGTTTAAAGTGTCTACTTCATATTTATGTTGGTTGTCATGAAATGTTTATGGAGAATCATGGAATGTAAGGCTTATTGAAAGGCTGATGCATACAAAACAGACCAAGTCTTTCCTGGAAGCATGCACTCAGTGAAAAATAGAAGTTGCTTCAGAAGTTTTACACCCTGCATCAGAAATATTCTAAGTGTAAAATCTTCAGAAGCCAAGACCAATATCTTCCATAGCCAAAAGTAAGTCTTCCGAAGCTTCAAAGACAAAGTCTTCTCATACCAATGAAGTGAGGACATATTTCTTCCGAAGACATTGAAGAATATGCTTTCTCTGTGTACTCTTCATAAAGCTAACAAACTTTCTGCTACAACTCAGAAAACACGCCGACTTATACAAGTCGGTGAATGGTCCATGTTTTTTTTATAATTGTACATTAAGGTATTGAGTCTGTAACTTTCTACTTTATGTCCTTTTATCCTTTTTTAATATATTACGATGTGAGCTATGGCATGTCATAGTCATTAGTAAGAAAGGAAAATATGCCTTTTTGACTCTACATTGTTTTTTGTTGTCTAGATCAAATAGTTGGCCTTCAAAGTTTGGCTAGCTGTAGGATGAAGTATAAAGTATATCAAGTCCTTGTAAGTTATTTCCTATTCTTTGTAACACTTTGTAAGGATACATTTAAGGTCGATGCAACCCAAAACATCCAAACAGTCTGCCCTGCATGCATGCACAAAATGATAAAGTAGAATGCTTTGGAAGTTTCACATTCTACATTAGAAAACAATCTAAGTGTGAAATCTTCCAAAGCCAAGACCATATTTTCCAAAGCCAAAAATAAAGTCTTCTGAAGCTTCAGAGACAAAGTCTTCTCAAGCCACTTTATGAAGACAGATTTCTTCCAAAGACTTTTGAGTATATGCTTTATCTGATGTACCATTTACCATAAAGCTTGACCACCTTTCTACTACAAATCTATTTGACTCACCAACTTTCACAAGTTGGAGAACGTTCCATGCTTTTGGTAAGTTGTACATTGAGGTCTTTAGTCTGTTTCGTTGTACTTTATGTACTTTTATCCTTTTTGTAATATATTAGGATGTGAGCTGTGGCATGTCATAGTCACTAGTCAAAAGACAATCTGCCTTTTCACTCTAGATGAAGTATGGCCGGCTGTAGGATGTAGTATAAAGTACCTCAGGTCCCTTGTAATCTTTAATCCTTGTATGCTTTATAAACACTTGTATGGAACTTGAGATCAATATACATCATTCTTGAAAACCAAAACACTTATGTTATTAGTTATTGTTCTTGTTCTATTTTTCTATTACTTGTTTTACTTAGTATCAAGGTGACTAGTTGGTAGTTCTCCATTTGATCAGTTAAGTGTTCTAAATCAACTCTCCTTTTGTATGTTGTGTTGTAAGTGACCAGCCCTCTAAACGGTCTTGCAATTGGTACCAGTGCATTCCAGGATTTTGATTGTAAGATCTCAACATCTTTAGATCCCTCTCACACACAAAATACTTAACATCTCAAATGGCAGCTATCACTAAAGTTGATATAGAAACTGGAACCATGAAAAAGTACCCCCTGATCACTCTTGAAGACTTTGACACTTGGTGCCAAAGAATGGAAGGTTTCATCAAGTCACATGACTCCAAGATGTGGGAATTTGTTATCTTAGGACCATACATACCAAGCTCCTCTTCAGTTGCCACTGCAGGTGGCATGATTCCAAAGGCTATGGCTGACTACTCTTCCAAAATTTGTATACAAAGGTTTCAAGAAATGCAAAATAGCTAAGGAACTGTGGGATGCATCAAAACTAATGTATGAGGATTCTACTGAAGCCTAGGAGAACAAGAAGGATATCCTCAAGCAGCAGTTTGAAAACTTCACATTTAAAACAGGTGAAACCATGACTCAGAAATACATTAGGTATGTTGAGATTATGGACACTCTAGTGGATGTTGGAGCGACTCTTGAAAATAGGGACATTGTAAGGAAGTTTATGTCCTCTCTTCCTAAGAAATGGACACATTACTATGTTGTTATCAAAATAACAGAAAACCATAAGACTCTCAGTTTGACAAAGTTGTATGGTATTCTTCGTGGAAACTAGATGGAGATGAACATGCGAGGTTCATCTGGTAACTCCAGCAATCAAATGAGTTCAGCCTTGCGTGTGATTGAAAGGGATAGCATAGAACCTCCACATTATCTTATATGCTACAAGACAACTCACAAAACGGTCCTTTCGTCACCTTCCCTGAGACACCAAGAGAAAGCTACACTCAAGGAAGCCCATTCCAAGAGAGTTGTTCTTCACATGCCTTTGTGTTTTCTGATGAAAGCTCAGGAAACTTTCTATTCACCCTTGAAAACTTGGATTGTATTCATCCAGATGATTTGGAGTATATGGAAATACTTTAGCAGATGGCTCTTCTCACTCATAGAGCGAAGAAGTCCTACAAGAGGACAAGAAAGAAGTTTCCAAGCAATACAACCAGTGGAAAGTTTGGGTTGGATAAAAGCAAAGTTAAGTGTTACAACTATAAACGAATGAGCCACTTTTCTGGGGAATGCAAGGAACCAAGGACAAATGGTGCCCAAGTACAAACTAGACTAAACTACACTGAGAAAGTCACCCAAAATGAGAAGCCAAAGCAGCAATTGTTAAAAAAGGAGGTTTTAACTGGGGTTTTCAAGTCGAAGATGTGTCTCCATGATGAAACAAAGGTATTGGAATATCTCAGTACACCTGGATGTATTGCTAAAGTTAATAGATATAGTTCCTACAACTTAAAGATGAGATCTGATCTTGAGTCCTTAAATATCTTAAAATCTGATTTTCAGAAGATCTGAAAATGATTATAAACTAAAAATAAAGGACTTAGAGAAAACCATTTCAGTTCTTAAACCTGAACACACCAACTTCAGATCAAAAGATCTCATAACCAAGTTGACTGAATGCTAGGTTGAGCTTAAAAAACACGAATTTTCAAGAACCCTAATCTGCTGTATGCCGAAAAACGTAAACTTTTAGACCTGGAGACGTCGAAAACACTTTTTTACTCAAAAAGGTGACTCTTTTGAATGAAAAATGTGATTGTTACACCGAAACTAATCGAATCACATGCAAAATCAAGACCCAAAGCTCTGATACCACTTCTAGGACCATGTACGTACGGACTACTAACTGATAGTGCGTGAAACCTGATCAAATAGTGCGGAAAACTATTTGATTGGCCATCCAATCAGTGAGAACGCAGTTCCGATCAATCTAACGATTAAAGAAACGTTAAGAACGATTAGAACTAGATCAACTGCGATCTATGAAGTTGGAACATGCTTTCTGGAGTCTCTGGACGGCTAGGGCACGAATATGTGTCAAAAGTCTTGAAGTGTTACGTTTTTCCACGAATTAGGTGGTATTTATAGGTTAGGATTTTTTAATCGTACGATTGATTCATACGCACAACTAAAGGTTCAGTCGTGCAACTGAGTCAATCTTATGTCTCAATCGTGCGACTGATCTAGTCTCCTGGTTTAGTCGTGTGACTAGTCCATTAGCATGATGTAGTCTTGTGTATGGTCCATTAGCATGAAGACTTCATACGATTAAGTTTGAACACGTTTCTCAATCATTATTGACTAAGAACTATGCATAATAACCTCAAACCTATATAGTTAGTTCAACATACTTTATTACACAATAAACAATGAAACATTAAACATTATTAGCATCAATCACATATTTTATTTCATTCAACTCATTCATTACATATATGTAAGACATGACTGACATTTACATTAAGATCCTAAACTAGGTACATATGTATGAACATATCTTTGGAAGAAACTTAATGCCTTAAAAACAAAAAAAATGTTAAGTAAAATTGCCTTCGGAAGAAATTTCTAAAATATCTTCCAAAGCTTAACATTCTCTTAAGTACATGAATGTTTTCAAGGTCAAATTTCTTCCGAAGTAAATTAACTCTTGGAAGCATTATTCTTAGTTGAATAAAGCATCCAAGTCTTAATTCTCTTCCACGAAAAATTTTCAAAACTCTCAGGAATATCTTCCAAAATCATTTTGGCTTCGAGGTTTTTTTTCAAAAACTTCCGAAGACAAATTACGTTGCGAAGATTTTCGACTTCCAATAAAACTACCCTTTGAGCAAAAAACAAACTATCTTTTCAGAGGTGGGAACGACATCCGGATTTTAAAGTTTATCGTTTTTCATTAACTTTGTCTGAAATCCTTTTCTTATATAAACCCAACGGCTCCCCCTCTTTCTTTATCATCTTCATCTTCTCCTAGACCTAAATTCCCAAACCTTTTTCTAACACCGTCATTGTCCTTTAGTTCCTTCATTTCTAAGATTCATCAAATGGTCAACCTCAACCGCAGAAATGACCCAAACTTCTCCATTCAGTTACACAGGCAATACAATCAGGTTTCTCTATTACACTATGAGAAAGAACCTCAATTCTCAGAGGTTTGCTGCTTTTTGGCCGTGCCAAACTATTCTAGCTCCCTTACTATTGATCCTGTTCTTTGTGAGGATCATTTGCTTGATTTCTGGAAGTCCTGTCAAGAGGTCATTCTGGATGGGGAGAAAGCATTGTTTGCCACAGTGCAGGGGAGGACATTCTTCATCACTCCAGCCATCATAAAGACCCATCTTCAGCTGGAAGATGAGAAAGGTGAGTTCTTTTTTCCTAAGGAAGTGGTCAACCATACTTTTGAGCAGATAGGCAATGAAGGAGATTTTTCTGTCAAGACCTTTAGGAAAGGGAAGGCCTCCTCCCAGTGGAAGTACCTACTTCATCTGGTCATCCACAGCTTGTCCTACAAGCATGGGAGATGGGACTAGATTCTTGAGGATCTCTCCTTCATATTGCATGGAATGGTTCAGGGAGTTAAGTTTAGGTACACTCAGTTTGTTTATACCAAATTTCTTGCTAAGTTGGACTCATTAGAATATTATATGTTTCCTAGATATGTTCAACACATTCTCAACTGTGAACTGGGATCACAGTTGAGGGAAACAAGTAATATTCTTAAATTGGGACAGATGAAGCCCGACATCTCAACTGTGAACTGGGATCACAGGCAAGAACATCATGCTGGTTGTGAGACTAAGGACTATTGTCCAATTATCTCATCCCCCAATGAATCTTCAGATGAAGAAGAGATGAATCTAAGAATAAAGGTGCAAAAACTATCAAAAACATGCATCTATCAAGTCTCTAAGGTTAGTCACTTGGAATCTCTGGTGACTACCTTACATAATAGGGTAATGATCAGCAACTTGAGATTTATTATCTCAAGGAGAAACTAGCTAGGAGACCTTTAAGAAGATCTCAACCAGGAACACAAGAATCAATGAATGTGATTGACCTAACTCCTCGCTCACCTATGCAAGAGGGTGATGCTACCAAAAACGGGGAGAAAGTCATTACATTCACGAAACCTAGGAGTTCTTCATAGAACATGGACTTTGAGGACTCACCATCTTTACTTGTAACTGTCCATACTCAACTACATCATAGGATGGATATATGATGCTAATAGAAGAGCCCTTATTCTTCAAAGAGTTCAAGGGCAACAAGAAGTCTTCAATTTTCAGATGTTGAACTACTATGAAGGACTTGACCTTATCAACATCCCAATTGTCAATCCAAGCCAATCTAGACAAGGTAACAAGTTGGCTCAAAGGATTCAAGATAGGATTACTGAAGAGTTCAGCCTCAGAAAGAGACAGAGGCAATTAGGTAATGTCATTGGTCAACTGGATGTTGAGGTAGACCCTGAGATTAGTTTTAAATGGAAAAGCTTGAATGAAGGCCTAGTGATTGAACATGAGAGCCCTGTCACACCTACAACTACTTCAGAAGCCTATTCCCTTGATGAGACACCTACTTGTGAAGGTGCATCTCAACCTCTCTCTGGCCACAGCTTAGATGCTACACCAAGCAATGAAGGCCGAAGCTCTCTCCAACCTGAGTCACAAAGGTCTAAGAGTGACAAAGGGAAAAGGAAACAAACTTTTAAGGAGATTGAGGAAGGGGAAAGAGAGAAGAAAAGGAAGCTATGGGGAGAAAGTTCCTTTGCTTGGTCTCTTGGCTTCATGGAAGCTGCAATTAGGGCTGCTCCAAGACCAAACACTCAAAATGATGAGTTGAGACAGTCAGGATTGCTTACATACAGACCAAGAACTATGATATTAATAATATCATCTCCCTCCCCTTGGAAGAATTAAATGAACTAGCTGACATGGAAATTTCAAGAGAAACGAAGGAGGCAGAGGATGCAAAACTGCTTCTTCAAGTTAAGGAAGAAATGAGACCGAAAAAGCTCTACAAACATGTTCCTACCCATTCACCAGTTCAAGAAAGCCTTGTACAAGAGGTTGTGGCTCCACAAGAACCTCAGGTAGACAAAGAAACTAATAGGATCAACATGATCAACTACTTAAGTGCTATAGGCCTATATCAGGCAGATGCGATTCTTCCCTTGACCTTTGAATACATAGAGTTTGTGTCACACCCTCAAAATCCACGTGCGGGGTTTTACCACGAGGTGTGTGAACAAACGAGGATCACAGTCACTAGTTTGTTAGAACAACACTATATGCCACATTTTAAACAAAAACAAATAGGGTTCAAAAGTTGAAAACCATGCGGAAGCGTTTAGTAATTAAAACAAACCCAAAGTATAAAAATGCATAATTTGGCAAAACACATGCCAACCCAACAAATTATAACCAACAATAATGTCTTTTAACTAGAGTCTTAGAATGCATGTTGGACTCGTGTTGTTCAAGAGTTTGCATTTAATATAATCAATAACATTTGTATAACATAAAAAGTGCATTTAAATAGATAGCAAGTCTATGTTCATAAGTAATAACAATAGTGATTTTGCGATCGAAGCAGACTGCGTTTCGTTTGTTGCCTCCCGTCACGACTTACCAGGTTGTGACGATGTTTAAGTTTTGGACAAAATTGCACCTCTTTGACCTCGAGTTGCACATGTGGAGCTCGTCAGACCCAGTAGTACTACCCAATATTTCCTGCTAGTTGCCATTATTAATGATCCGAAAGTATGAGGACTTTCAAGATATTAAGCACTATGTCAAAACATACACAACTTATAATAATAAAATAGTGTTTGAGTACAAGTATGCTACCTGCCTAGAAAAGAGTTTATAAAATAGAGGGGCATGAACTCACCTGGTGTGCAAAGATAATGAATAAAGAGACTGGTGATAGGTGCAAAGACAACCCTTCAAAGGTCACTTAAAACAATAAGTACATAAGTACGTGTACACAAAGCTTAACAACTCTAGTTAACCTAGTAGACCTGTTTGACCCATTGGTAAAATATTAATTGAAATACTAATTGAAATATTGTTTAACCATTCATATCAACCTATCATACATGAATATCCAACAAGTTATCCTCATGTATCAAAGTATCAACCCAAGTTCTAACTAGGTCATCATACCACATTAGATCATCATACACTCATGCAAATCTCAAACAACCAACATGCTCAACACCAATATAAATACATCAGAAAAAACAATTCATACGTGAAGTCAAATCATGCATTACATGCCATGTGAAGCCATCCATGACCTCACATCCTAAAACCTGCTAATCCTACTAAGTAGGGACCTCAGATTCGCACGCGTGTATGACAATCATAATCACATTACTAACATACATAGTAACAATTAATTCCAATCCTAATCATGATCCCACTAATCACTAACTACCATTCAATACCATGTATGATCACCAAACCTAAATTCCTCACATGATCAACAAAGCATCCATATAACCATATATTCACATTCCATCACATTAAACATCATCAACAATCATTCTAACATGATCATAACTTCACAAGCATGCAGCAATCCATCATATCTAATGTTCTAAAATAATAAAGTTTCCCTTTTGGGATAGTAACACCCAAAAGTGATCTAGCATCCAATTCAATCATAATTTCATCAATATTATCCCCAATTAAGTTCATAACATTCATTCTAACATGTTAATCACCACTAAAACAACCAAATTTCCGAACACCATTCACAAATGTTTCTACTTTTAGAAAGTCATGATCAACACCTCGACTTCATGTATTTTCTTACATAATTCAATCAAACTAACATCTAAGCATTACATCTAACATCTTAATGTCACCATATCATGAATACCAAGAACAAAAAGTTCCTCTTACGGCAATGTATGAACTAGATGATCAAACCATAGATTTCTTGCACAATCAACATAATCTAGCATTCATACAACCTAACTAACATCATATAATCATCTAACAATCATCAATTTTATATTATCATCCTCAATTCGAACTATGGTTTATCAAGATTCAAAAACTATCAACAACATGATAAAACATACTTTAAGCGTGTAGAAATCAACAATTGAACTTGTAAAACACCTTGTAACTCTTGGAACCAACCAAAATCAAATTGTATGTGTGTAATCTTGATCAAAATCGCAAGGGTAGGGGTTGGGTGAAGCTTACGGCCGAAAATGGGGTTTGGGGGGGCTAGGGTTGGGTTAATTTTGGTAATATTTGATTAAAAAGTAATTACAAAATAACCCCTTTAGTTTATTTTATAAAACTAACCTTTTAACCTTTTTTATATAATTTCAACTACAATTTATAAGTATTATTAACCAACAATAATAATCATAAAATTTACAACAAGTCACGCAACACATGAAATCTATATATAATACGTTATCACGTTATCGCGTAGAATTTACAAAATAACTATTTAAGATTCAATACATTCATGACTCACATAATCACAACTAATAATCAACAATATTAATTAGATTATTATTGTTTATCATAGATTAGTTTTATTAAGTCACTAACATTCAACGACAGCTAGTGTGTGCTCACGACACGTGTATGCAAGACCTAACGGAACTAACGAAGTTTAGTAATAGAAAATTACTGGATGTCACATTATCCCCATGTTGAAAGAATTTTCGACCCGAAAATTGCATTACATGGTTGTGCTACATCCCTGCTTTATTGTATTGGCATAACAAAATCAAGTGAGTTGTCACATTATCCTTGTTGGATCAAGAAGAAGACTAATGCAACCAAAACTAGATCACTTAAGTTATTTTGGTGCTGCATGCAAAGGCTTCCGAAGCTTATCATGGAACTTCCGAAGGTTGTAGAGTTATTCTGAAGACAAAGGGAAAGTCCAACTCCGAAGACAGAACTCTACTTCCGAAGAAAAATGCATACTTCCGAAGTTCAAAACTTAGAAGAATAAAGTAAAGACCACTTCCGAAGTATGATGAAAAGAAGAAGTCTCTAAGACTTGGAAGAAGTACAAAGTGGCTTCGGAAGTACTTACTCTTCCGAAGCCATTTAACCTTCGGAAGACACTGCTATAACCAGTGGACACAAGTATGGTCTCAGACACTCCGCTGCAGACTTCTGATTCAGCATGGCTTCTTCCCAAAGAGCCATGTTGTTGACCATACTTTATTTCACTATTTACCTTTTCATGATAGTATAGTTGCCATCTTTAGTTGGTGACAAAAGGTAAGTCAGGACATGTCCTGACTACCAAATCTCACATAAGACTTTATCCGAGATACCTTAACTATATTCTTGTAGTATAGGCTTTAGCTAAAGGATCCCAGCTGGTATCAAAGTATATCCGGCTGTAGATAGTATTATATATAGATTCTCCTTGTAACTCATAGGAAGAAGATGATCATCTGCTTGTAAGAGTCTTTGTATCGTGAGTTGAGAATCAATATATAAAAGTATTTGAAAATTTATCTTTCTGTGTTCTTAGTTACTTTTCATATTGTGATCAACTCTTTTTGATTCTTGCCCGAGTGTGATTCTAGGTGAGTTTGAGAGAAAAACGTTGTGTTTAAGTGACAAACACCGATCCTGCAATTGGTATCAGAGCTGCTCAGGCTCTTGATTGCGTGATCTAACCATCCAAATCAATCTGTTTTTCACTCCTCCCTACCATCCACTCACTCAAATGGCCCTTAACAAATCCGAGGTAGAGATGGGAACAGTGAAAAAAGCTCCCATCATTAGCCCTTGTTGGAGCATATATAGTCATATATAGTGTGTCCGTCGCTTGTCGAATAGTCTAGGCTTAATGTTATACACCTGATATGTTGTAAATACAGGAAACTGGGTCATTTGCAGGAGCATATGCGAATGAGACTCAGTCGTACGACTGAGCCATGCTAATGGCCCAGTCGTGCTACTAAGAGGTGCGATTGGGACATTCGTAAGACTGAACCAAAAGTATGGTCCAGTCGCACGATTGAACCATACGCATGGTTCAGTCGTACGATTGAACCATACGCATGGTCCAATCGCACGAATGGGCCCAGTCGCATCTAATATGGGCCGATGCCTATATATACCAGTTTTAATGTGTAGAAAGAAGAGGGTTTTGAGAGGAACTCTACCCGGAGCCAAGGGCTGCCGGATGAGACGGGAGATCATGCTCGATCTTCCCCTTGCCGAGAGTCTTGATTCTTATGTTGTAACGAGCTTGTAATCGTTAGGTTTTATCAATGAAACCATTCAATTAT